>JAGGAU010000338.1:0-15032 GCA_017657275.1 Termitomyces sp. T108
ACCTGGCAGAGGGGAATCCAAAGAGAACAAGTCTAAGGACTCCTCTGCCAGAGTGCGGCGCATCAGGCGCAGGTGCGGAGGCGTGGGAATGTACTGTACAGCATGACCACGCCTAAACCCTAACCCCGGAGGAGGTCCGGAAATCTCCGGACTATTCCCGGACAACTCCGGAGGTCCCAAAATGGAAATAGCTCCAGAATGTCCTGAAATGGAAGTCCGGAAATCTCCGGACTGCCCCGGAACAATTCCGGAGGTCCCAAAATGGAAGTCCCCTGACAGTATTTGTTCATTGTACATAACAGACAAAACTATGTCTAGGTATCAGTATTATATCATCTAAATAATAAAGATAGTTTTGAACTCACCCTCAGTCCAGTGTAAATTACTGAAGGTATGTTATACATGTACAAAGCTATATAAAAAGTTGTGATAATATACCAAGGGAGGAATAAGAGATGGAGATTGACCATGAGTCAGGTTACCAGCATTAGAGGTTGGATGTTGTTGAACTACAGTGAGTTTTAACAGAATGTTCTGGCAATCCAGAACTTATCAGCACATGTTGCTTACATACAGTCAGTATGTTCAACTATTACTATTATTCTGGAGAATCTTCCAGAAACAAATTACAAGTTGTATATAAACTGTCTTGGCGAACAGAATAAAGTAATGACTTTTATATTTATTCAGCTCTTTATTGCAATAATCAGAGTGTTATTGGACTCTCTAAAGATGCAACCCTTCATGGTTGCATCAAACACATTGACATACACTTTCAATTTATTTGACAAACTTATTCTTCAGGCCACATCCAAATCCACTATGTTCCTACTTCCAATATGATTGCTGACATCTTTACCAAATCACTCACTTGTATCAAATTTGAAAATCCGTCAGGCATGATTGCCTGAGTGATTGCTGGGTGATGCGGTGATGGCAGGTCAGGCCATGGCTGCGGTTGTCAGGCATGATTGCTGGGATGATGGGAGTGATTGCCAAGTGATGCTGGGGTGATGTGTCTGATGGCAGGCCATGCCGTGGGACAATCCAGGTTGATGTGGGGAAGTCAGAGTTGCAATGATTGCCAGGTGTCAGGGTTGAGGGGGCAGCAAACCTGGGATTGATGGGTGTTGTGATGGTGGGCTATGGTGGTGGCTGTTGGCATGGCATCACAGTGGCAGTTGGTGGGGCAGCTGGGGGTTAGTGGTGTTGTCCAGGGGTAGTAGGGCATGCTCTGGTAGTAGGTCATGACATCACCCTATTGGTTGAGGAATTATGCAGCATAGCACTGGACATAAGGAACCAAGTTAAAACAGCAGTAACACCCAAAAGAGCCCTCTAGACAACCATGCAGGACGCTGATGACATAGACAACATGCTACTAGGATTTTCAGTTTCTAGCAACCCACCCTCAGAAGACACCCACTAACATGCCAACACCACATCTGTTGATCCTGTGAAATCATACATAAGTTGCTAGGGCCAGGAGAAGATCCAGCTATCTTGACAGTTACCCAGGACTCACATGCCATTTGTTCAATCATGCTTACTATTGACAGTTGCCAAGAGGTGGAAGCTATCATGGATTCTGGGTCCCAGATAATTTCTATGTCAGCCAAGATTGCTAACAATTTAGGCCTTGTTTATGACCCTAATATTGTCTTTTATATGCAAAGCACCAACAGAACAATTGATAGGTCGCTAGGGCTTGCCAAGAACATACCCTGCACCATTGGCAACTTGATATTCTTTTTACAGATTCATATCCTATGGTTGCCAGCATATGACATCCTTCTTGGGCAGCCCTTTGATGTTTTAGCGCTGATAGCATCACTTATTCCCTATTTGTGGAATTTACACAGTAGTCCTGTGCTTGACTATTGATAAGGTTTGTGCAATAGGTGTGACAATTAGTAAAACACAAAAGGGACTTTAAACATTACTGTCAGAAGTAAAGTCTTTATTTCAATGGTTTGACATGCTACTGGTAATGGTAATGGAATGGATAATGACACAGGCAGAACAGACAATAACGCAGGCACTGCCAGAGAAGGTCTGGCTCGAAATGCAGGAGATTTAAATCTCTACTCTCACAAGGAAAGTTTTTCTTGTCTATTTTCATGACATAGTACAGTATTTATAGTATTATCAGTAGCCCACTGCAACTACCCACCTTAGACTATCTCACCTAAGGCATTCAGTGGCACTGTTCTGTGTCACTTCCCTGCTGCATGGTCTAAGATTCCTCTTGATCACTTTACCTTCCCCGCCAGTATGTAAGCATCTAGAGTATGACTCTCCCATGTCACAGATCAGCAGTACTCAACCTGCGCCTTCTTCCATTTTCTGCTATTACTACTAAGCTCATCCTACCAGTACTGTTGCCGCTTCTGGTGCCATTGCCTGTCAGCGGCCTTATGATGAAAAACTAGGGTCTTTTCCTGCTTCCCATCCTCAGCCTTGTTTAGTCTCTATCAACGTGATCAGTTGTAACCACCTTATCCAATAACCAAACAGCCTTGACAATTAGCGATTCTAATACTGGTGTGCAGTGCATGATACCCACATTCTCCCATGGTCGCCAGAAGGAAAAACTTGCTAAAACCCCAGCTTTTGCCAACCAACACCTGGGAAGAAGACAAGCATGTTTTTATCCACCATCAAGGAGGTGATTGAAGACAATCATGGAGATATAGCTCTCATATTGGAATATGACCACCAAAGTGGTCTTGTCAATATTGTATCCACAGCTTATCTTGACCCTGAAGTACTTTCACCCAGTCTTGACAAAGGTGCTAACGTGTCTTCTCCTAGTGTTACCAACCCTTCCCTTGCTTACCTGTACCTTATGGCCTCTGAATCATTTCCAAGATTTGCATCCCCTGATACATACCTTATCACCCTTCCCAACCACCCCTCTCCAGCTATTCTTTGGCTGACAGCACTTAGCAACTCTGCTAGTGACCCTACAGACATTGTACCTATATTGGCTAATTCTAGCACCCCAAAAAGAAAAGGTTTTCAGGTTAAGAAGAAGTATAAACATGTCACCCTCAAAATCAAACCTGTGGCCAGCACTGTTTCCAAGGATTTCAGGATCAAGCATCACATCCTTAGCAACCCCCTTGCCAATATGCCCATACTAAGCCCTAATCCCCCTACTTTTAAACCCACAAGTCACTTTACTGAAGAACGTCGCTAACAGTTCCTTAGTGACCATGACACAGGCTTCCTTACTAGTGCTGAGCTCAATATCCTTACTGACTTCATGGCACAACAGAATAAGGCCTTTGCTTTGGAAGACAGTGAGTGTGGCAGCTTTAGGACTGATTTCTTTCCCCCTATTGTCATACCCACAATCCCCCATGTACCTTGGGCAGAACACAACCACCCCATACCACCAGGACTAGAAGCTGAAGTTTGCCAGATAATACACAATAAGATAAAGGCTGGTGTCTATGAGCCTTCCAATAGTGCTTACTAGTCATGCTGGTTTTGTGTCCTCAAGAAGAATGGTAAACTGCACATTGTCCATAGCTTGGAACCACTTAACAGGATCACCATATGGCACTCTGGCATGCCCCCTTTCCCAGATCATGTGGCAGAGTCTTTTGCTGGCAGAATATGTGGTGCTACACTCAATCTCTATGTTGGCTACAATGAGCACTTGATACACCCTTTTTCAAGGGACCTCACTACATTCCAGACCCCTTTTGGTGCACTAAGGCTTGTAACTCTGCCCATGGGCTAGACCAATTCCATTCCCATCTTCTATGATAACATCACCTTTATCTTACAACCTGAAATCTCCCACCACATATTATGTTTTATGATGTAGGCGCTAAGGGTCCCAAAGACTGGCGACTCATAGATGGCCTTCCAGCAACTCATTCCAACAGCCTTGGCATATGCCTGGTGCTATGGGACTTCTTCCAACTTTTCCACAGAGTTCTCCAGTGCATGAAATATTGTGGTGGTACTTTTTCAGGCCATAAACTGGTTCTTTGCATGCCATGTTCAAAATCCTTGGCCATATTTGCACACCAGCAGAAAGAGTTCCTGACAAGTCACACTTAGCACTCCTGGAATGTTGGGGAATTTGTCATGACCTGTCTGAATTTTGTGCCTTCCTTGGTACTGTAGTTGTCCTCCAAATATTCATTAAAAATTTTGCCCACTGAGCCCATCATCTTACCTGACTCACATGTGCTAATGCTCTATTTGAATTTGGTCCAGAACAAGTTAGTGCTCAAAAAGATCTGATCAAGGTGCTACAGGAAGCACAGCCCCTTGTCCCTATCAACTATATGTCACTAGATCCAGTAATTCTAGCAGTTGACACTTCTTACATTGCTGTAGGCTTCTTTCTGTGCCAGTGCGCTAGCAACAACAGGAAACAAAGGCACTACAACCAATTTGAGTCCATCACACTAAACAACAGGGAAGCATGCTATAGTCAGCCAAAATTGGAACTCTATAGACTCTTCAAGGCATTCCAGTCACTGAGGATGTACCTCATTGGCATATGAAACTTGATAGTGGAAGTGGACACCAGGTATATTAAAGGTATGCTACAGAATCCTGACATACAGCCCTCTGCAAGTATGAACCAATGGGTAGTCGCTATCCTCATGTTTCATTTCAAGCTTGTTCATGTCAAGGATACTTTTTATGGACCTGATGGACTCTTTCCCTGACCTTGCCAGCTTGGCGACCCTGACCTAGACACTAGCAACAATGAAAACTTTGTCAACTGAGGTTGACCATCTCCATGAATTCATGCACTTAATTCAACTTCCCATTCCCCTGCTACGTAGCAACCAACCCACCAGTGCCCATCTGCATCCCATTGTTCCTTACCAACCCAAACCCTTCCTAGTGCCCCTAACTTTTTATACATCATCCATCAATGAAGATATCAACTCCCATGCGCTAGCACCCCCACAAATAGTACAAGACCCCAAGCTCTTCAGAGAAAGCAGTGAAAACCTAGGATATAAGGCAGTACTCCAAAGCACCAAGGTGGTTAGAGAAGACAGCAGGCTTGAATTGGTCAGACTTTGGCTGGACACTCTCAGGTGACCTGACAATTTTAGCAACAATGAATACATGACCTTCATACACTATGCCACCAACTTTTTCCTTAGCAACAACTGACTCTGGCAATGACACAAAGATGCTCATAAACTTGTAGTAAAACCTAGCAACAAAATCAAAATCTTACGTGCCCTAGGCCACAGAGGACTTTATGCCACAAGGGCCATTCTCACCAAGCATTTCTGGTGGCCCCAAGTATGAGCTGATGTTCAGTGGTATGTTAGGACCTGTCACCTTTGCCAAGTCCAACAGACATGCCAACTTCTCATACCACCTATGGTTGCTATGCCAGCACCACTTTTCAGCAAAATATATATTGACACCATGCACATGCCAAAGTCAGGGCACTACAAGTACATCATTCAAGGTTGCTGTTTGCTAGTGCACTGGCCAGAGTTCCAAATGCTCCAGAGAGAAAACATTGATGCTGTAGCTAAGTGGTTATTTGAAGACATCATCTGCCATGGGGGTGCACTAAAAGAGATATTTACCAACAATGGCATGCCAATCATCAGGGCGCTGGCTGACCTTGCTAAGAAGTACAACATCCACCACATATGAATCTCTGGATACAACAAACGCGCTTACAGCCTCATGGAGTGACCTCATTTTGACATGTGCCAAGCCCTCTTCAAAGCAGTGGATGGCAATGAAACACACTGGAGTGAAGCTGCTTACTCTGTCTTCTGGTCTGAGAGAGTAACTATACATAAACACATGGAATGCTCACCTTACTATGCCACCATGGGCACACACCCCTACTGCCAGCCAACATTGTGGAAGCCACCTACTTACAGCCTGCCCCCAACTCCATCCTGTCCACTACCAACCTCATTGCCAGATGTGCTATTGACCTCCAGCAACAAAGTGATTTAGCATGCCTACATGAGACCATCTTTAGCGCCCACTGCCAAGCAGCCCTTAGGTCTGAAACCAACCATAGCACCACAATCAAGGATTACAACTTCAAACAAGGGTTACTAGTATAAGGGCGACCTCTGAAGGCTATGGCTCAGTCACACAACTGGCAGAGGGAGATCCAAAGTATATTAGAGTATATACCAACAATGTCATAATAACTACTCACCTGGCAGAGGGAGATCCAAAGAGAACAAGTCTAGGGATTCTCTATACCAGGATGGATGCTTCTGAGGCTTCAGAAGTGTGAGAAACAACTGTACAGGACAACAAAACCTTAAAAAACTCGAAAATTGCAAGACAGGACAAATCCGGAGTTTTGGAAGTTAGAAAGGCAAACTCTAGCTTATATAAGCAGCTTGTATGTGGTGCTGAGGGGCCCTACTTGTCTGAATGATAGCTGAGGACCCAGAGCACCTCAGAGGCTAAAAATAGTACCAACAGATAGTGTTAAAAGAGTAGAAGCGAAGAAATAGAGAAATGAATGAAAGGAGAATGAAGGAATAAAGAGTGAAAAAAGAAGGGAATGAGGAGTCCCCTGACAACTAGTGGCAATGAGAGATTCCAAGATTGAAGTGACCTTCAACAAGAAGATGTGTCCACACTACTTGGGACCTTTGGTAGTCATTTCATGAAACCAAGAAGGCGCTTATGTGCTCTGTGAACTAGATGGTTCAGTACTTCACTGACCAGTTGCCACCTTCTGTTTGCTACTATACCTTGCAAGGCAACATATTCCATTACCACTCAATGTGCTAGACATTGACACTGCTAAGCTTAGAGAATTGAAGAAGATAGATTTGTTAGATGATGAAGACCTACCACCTTTGGACAATGGCAACTGACATGGCTGAACAATCTTGATCTTTCACTTATTATCCATGCTTTCAGACTTATCTAATTACTTGCAGACATTAATTGTTTCCCTTGTGATCACTCAGCCAAGGCATTGGTCCAGGACAAGGGAGGTGAGTTTGGGCTTAATCTGGGTTGGTGAGGTGAGATGGGGATAAGACAAGCTTGAGGAGGAAAAAGAGAAGAGAAAGGAAATGAGAACAAGATGAAGTGAAAATGAGTCGAAGGGATCAAATAGGAAAAGGACAAGAGGCAACATGCAAAGTTGAAGATGAGGGGGACTCATTTTTGGAGGGAGCAGAAGGTAGAGGCAATGAAAGTGGTGCAGGTGTGTCTTGATGATGCCATCTTGAGGGTGGAGGAGGTGCAGCAGGGGGAGGAGGGGCACATGTACTTGGAGCAACAGTGGGATGCAGAGTTGACATAGAGTGCAGCAGGTTAGAGCTTCTCACAGACACTGGCAGAGCGTGCACTTGGCAAGGAGGTAGCAATGAGGAAGTCAGTAGAGGAGATGGTCCTGGGAGAGTTTCACAAATTTTTGGACATCTTTGACAAGTCACATTCAGAGAGACTACCAGACCCTTGGGCACATGATTTGGGGATAGAGCTTGTTGATGGCAGGGAAGCTGTACCAGTTGGTGCTGATAGAAATGAGGGCACTGCACAAGTTTGTTCATTGATGACAACTTAAAGAGGTGCTACATCCACCCATCAAACACACCTTGTGGAGCACCAGTATTTTTTATGAAGAAGAAAAATGGCTCATTACGCCTGGTGGTTAACTTTTGGGCACTGAATGTGGTGATGTGGCCCAATGTGTACCCCATTCTGCTGACAATGGAACTCCTTGACAGGCTGCATAGCATGCAATGAAGGTTTTCACAATGTTGGACATGAGATGGGGGTATTATAATGTGCATATATGGGAGGGGGATGAGTGGAAGATGTCTTTCTACACATGTTATAGCCAGTTTGAATTCTTTGTCATGCAATTTGAACTGCACAATGCACCTGTAGCCTTTAAGCATATAGTGAACAACTTGTTCCATGATCATGTCAACATGTATGTTGTCCTCTATCTTGATGACATCATCATCTTTTTTGAGGATGCAACACAACATAATGCCTATGTACAGGAGGTGCTATACCAATGACACAAGGCCAATTTGTTCTTGAAGCCAGAGAAGTGTTGCTTTTGCACAGAGAAAGTGGAGTATTTGGGGATGAGAATCTTGCTAGGCCATGTTAGCATGGATTCCATGAAGATTAGTGGAGTCAACCATGAAATCTCCACCATGTAAATCAGTTTCTTGGGTTTTGCAATTTCTACCAACACTTTGTGGAGAATCATGTAGGGATTACATGGCCTTTGGAGTGATTGAAAAGAAGGGACTGTGCATGGAGGTGAGGGGAGGAGGAGCAGGCAGCATTTGCCTCCCTGAAACAGGCATTTGCACAGGCTCCAGTACTGTTGATGCCAGATATGGAGGCACCATTTTGTGTGGAGACAGACTTTGTGATAGGGGCAATCCTGTCTCAGAAAGTGGCAGATGATGAGTGGAGACCAGTGGCATTTTTCTCAAAAGCTATGCAGCCAGCCAAGCAGAACTATGATGTGCATAATAAAGAACTTCTGTCAGTGGTAAAGGCATTCAAAGTGTGATGGCCATATTTGGAAGGCAACCTGCATCCAGTTGACATATTTTTGGACCACCACAATTTGGAATTCTTCATGTTTGTGTGAGATTTGAATTGGCGATAGGCAAGGTGGAGTATCTTCTTGAATTGTTTTGTGTTTCAGATACACTATAGGCCAGGGTGCTTGAGTGCAGGGCCTGACAGCTTGTTGAGGTGCCCAGATCATGAGGTTGATGGCTTGAACAATGCAGGATGGCAGGTTCTCTCAGGGGACAGAGTGGTGGCACCAAGAGTGGTTAAGTGGATGGTAGTGGTGGCGGTGGCATAGTGTGGGAAGTTGGAGGTGGTGAGGCAGGTGGCAGTGGTTCAGCAGGTCCTGGCAGATGGTGACATTTTGGAAATGATTCAACAGTCTTTGAGGAGCAATCAGAAGCTTGTGCCATTATGGGGCATTGCATCAGTGCCAGTGCTGGTCAAGTCACAACTGAAGGAGTTTGTGGTGGATAGGGGTCTGGTGTGCTTTTGAGGCTTGGTGTACATGCTGGACAATGATGACATTAAACAAACAATTTTGCAACTCTACTATGATTTGATTCTGGCAGGCCACCCAAGGCATGCAAACATGCTGGCATTGGTTGCATGCAACTACTATTGGCTGTGCATGTCTGAATACATACAGTGTTTGTCAGGTTCCGCTGACCATGGGGGCTCAGACCACTGGGCAAATCCTTACTTGGCACGCACAAAGTCTACACGCACAACCAAAGGGTGGGCGCGGTGGTATGGACCGGGACTGAGGGGGTGAGGGTGAGGATAGAGGGGTCAAGAATGGTCCAGGAGACTGTGGGGGAAACTCCGGGGTCTAGAGACGAGCTCCAGGGCTTGGTGTAAGTCCTGGACGCAAGTGTGTAGAGGGCCGGGGTTCAGGCATGGGGCTTGCTAAGTTCCAGGGCTGGGGAAAGGCGGGGAAGGGCAAAAGAGTTGAGACTTGAGGAGAGAAGAGATGAGAGGCGAGACAGAGAAGAGAGAAGGAGAAGATGGAGAGAAACTTAGAGAGGGAGAGACAGAAGAGGAACTTAGAGGGAGAGACCAGAGATAGAAAACAATAGATTTAGACAAGGCAAGACAAGTAATCAGATAAGAAGAGAACGAGTCAAGTCGAGTATGAGATAAAGAAGAAACAGAGATAGGAGAAGGAAAGTAGACTTGGAACAATAACTGGCAAACTAGAGACTGGGATGGGCAATATCAACACTACTGTACCAAATAATACACTACGGCTTATATATGGGGGGCAGGTGTGCTCTGGGGCTCAGGTCCAGGCTCTGTGGCGAGTCGTGGGGCAGGGGTCCTTGCTGGAGCCTGGAGTTTGTGCAAGGCGTACTGGGGCTCTTGCTGAAGCCCAGGGACCGTGCAAGGGTGCTGCAGATGTCGGTGGTGTAAAGGAGACTCACAAAGGAGAGGCCTTGCTTTGGGAGCATGGATGATGCAGGGAGGCGAGGAGTCGACCAAAGAGGAGTCGTGGGCGCGGGGTTTGGGCCAGGTGATGCATGTTGTGATGGTTGCCCGATTTGGAAGGGAGGGCGTCGGGGTCTGCCGGTGATGGGCCAGGGATCGCCGGGCAAGTGCTGATGGTGGCGTGGGTGTTCGGGGTTTGCTGGGGTCGGTGCTGATGTGGCGTGTGTGGGCGGTGATGGGTGATGATCGCTGATGTGTTGATGGCTGCTGGCAAGAACCAGTCCAGGCCCGGGGTTGTGGAGCTGACCCAGTGATGTTGAGGGTACCAGGGCCGGAGCTGGGTACCAGCGGTGGTTGGCGGTGTACCAGTGGTGGTAGCGGGTTGTGTGTGGATGGATGTGAGACATGTCAATGCATAAAGCTGTGACAACAAAAACCATTCAGCCCACTGCAGCCTCTGGAAGTGCCAGATGGTCCCTAGCAGCATATCTTGATGGATTATGTGGGGCCACTGCCAGTGTTGCAAGGGTTTGATGTGTTGCAGGTGGTCTGCAACAAGTTGATGAAGCGAGCCCACTTCCTGCCAGCACACTCCATGAATGATGCTGGGGCCATGTGCAACACCTTCATGGAGAGTGTATAGTGTTTGCACAACACACCCAAGAAGATTGTTTCAGACCGAGGCCTGCAGTTTGTCACATGCTATACTAGAAAAATGTGAGAGCACCTGAGGATCAAACCAGCCCTGTCCACAGCACATCACCTGCAAACCAACAGTCAGATGAAGCAAGCAAACCAGGAATTGGAAGTCTACTTATGTGTGGTCATCGACTACTACCAGAACAACTGGGTCAACTGGCTTCCGTTCACAGAATTCACCTACAATAACCACCCAAACACAGCCATTGGGATGTCCCTGTTTTACACTGAATATGCCTATGATTCAACGTTCTTCATCGACCCAGTAAATTTGCAGTTGGTGCCCAAGGTGGACAAGAGGCTAGATAGGATATGGATAGTGCAGGGGGAGCTGAAGGTGTTGCTGGAACTGGCAGGGGAGTGGATAAAATGTTTTCATGACATGTGGGTAGACAAAGTGCCAGCATATGTGGTGGGAAACCATGTGTTCCTAGAATGAGCAGATTTGCATTCAGATAAGCTGAACCATAAGCTTGACTTCAAAAGGTTGGGGCCATTCCACATCATGCAGAAAATCTCAGACTTGGTATATCAGCTGGCATTGCTAGATAGATGGGCCATTCACAATGTTTTTCACGTCTCTGTCAGGTTCCGCTGACCACAGAGGCTCAGACTACTGGGTGATTCCTTATGTAGCAGACGCAAAGTCTGCTTGCAGGCAGTGTTGTTCAAGCATGGGGATTAGGACCAGGGTCAGGGGCTGGGTATGTATGGAGAAGTATTAAATAGGCACTACAAGGGCAAAAGAGGAAACTCTGGAGTTAAGGAGTGGGCTCTGGGGCTGGGAGAAGGGTTCTGGGGATTAGAGGCGAGCTCTGGGGCTAGGGGCAAGTCCTGGGGTCAGCTCTGAGGTTGGGCTCAGTGGGGGAATGCATGAATTAGGCTAGGTGGAGGCCTAATGGGAAAGAAGTAGGGAAAAGGAAAACAGGGGAAGGGAGAACAGAGACCATGGAAGAAGGGGCAAGACTCAGGGGTGGAAACCAGGAGAAAGGGAAAGGAATAGATTGCAGAACAAAGAAAAAGGGAAGTAGAGATGACAGAGGAAACTAGATAAGAGAAGAATAGCAAACTGGAGATGAGACAAAACAGACAAGTACTAGATGTAGGTAATATCAACACTACTCTACTGAATACTTGTGAGGGCCCTATATACTGACTACAGGTCTGAGGATTGGTCTGGGGACATAGGAAGCTGCAGAGGTCACTGCAGGTATTGAGTAGTGTGCAGCGGTTGTGCTGCTTTTTTGAAGGTCATGGCGGTGCTGCGCAGGGAGAACGTGGCACCATGGAGGGTGGCAGGATGGAACGCGGGACTGGTGCTTTGTGAGGCAGAAAGTGTGATGCCAGCAGTGCATGGTACATGGAATGTTGGGGGGTGATGCATGGAATGATGTGCAGTGATGCATTGAATGATGCACATGGTATCCATGTGGTCACGTTCCAGGGCCACCCAGGGTTATTGGTTATGTCTGGGGCAGGGATTGCCAGTCAATCAGGATGATGGCCGTGCCAGGGGCCAGTGATGTCCAGGGCAGGGATTGCCAATTGATTGGGGTGATGGCTGTGCCAGGGGTTGGTGATGTCTGGAGTTGGAAACTGCCGGCAATCGGGGTAATGGCCATGCCAGGGGTCGGTGATGTCTGGGGTTGGGGACTGCCGGTGATTGAGGTGATGGCTGTGGGGGGTTGCTGGCGGTTGGAGTGATGGCTGGGGTTAGCTGGGTCCTCCTGGGGGTATCATGTGAGTGGCCTTGGGCTGTGCAAGGTGGTCTGGGGGTTTGGCCTGGGGGTGGGGTCATGACAGTCTCATGTCTAGTCCTGGTGCTTATGGACACAATCCTAGGGCAATGCTAGGAACCACCACCAGTGGTGCAGATGGAGATGGGAGATGAGGTTGAGATTGAATGCATTCTGCATGAAAGGAGAACCAGGGGTGGGGTCTTAGAGTTTTTAGTGCATTGGAGGGGGTACAATAAGAGTGAGGACAAGTGGTTGAAGGAGTATGATATGCTGCATGCACTCAAAGCAATACAGGAGTTCTGCACAAATGAGCAAACCAGGGAGAAGTGCACATGTGGGGGCCACCAGAGGTGAGGCCCCATGCCTTTCTTTTTTCTCTCCCCTCTGTTGTGCTTCATTCCTGTGACTACTCAGGCCTTACTCTAAGGAGGAGGGGCTAGGTGTCATGATACTTCTACAATACTTATCATCACATGACTATTGCTGTGCAGTATGCATTTCCTTTTTGTAGTTACATTCCTCAGTTCTATTCATTTCATTATCAGGTATGCAACTACTACTATCTCCATTTAATAGTTACAATATAATTTTGTTATCAGCCTCCAAACATACTGCATTGCAGACTATGGTTTGAGCCTTACACTGCTCATATTGGGGGGAGTGTTGAAATCTATGGATGTCCTTCTGGACTCTAATTTATTCACTAGATCATATGTTTTTCTCAGTCAATTTGTCACATCAGACCTCAGTGGTTGACTATCACTGAGGTGTATGTACTTCTTTACTCATTGTCAACCACACTTACTGATACTTTGTAGTTTACCTTGTGTTCTCACAAGTATATACAAATACATATAGTGTTTGACTATCCCTGAGGTTTTACTTTATATTCTCACAATCTTCTAGTCACTCTGTTCCTCCCAAGACTACCACTACTCAACAAGTAAACTATCAAAGGAGGTCCATGCATGAATGACCAGGGCCTGTACTGTATACATTTTTGAGTTGCATACCAAGTCTATTACAGATATTTCTCTGTGCTGTGTTGCTATACCCAGGAAGGTCTAGGCATGAGTGAACAAAGTCCATACTACATACATGTGGTCATGTTCTATGTATGCTATAGACATCTCTCCCCTTGAGTGCTGTGAGAACCTATCCAACCTCTGTCTCTATGAGTCCTGTCATGTCATTTGTACCAACTATCAATAATTTATGGTAGAGTTACTAGTGGATATCAAGATGTGAATAGTCTAATAGATACCTAAATCATGTCTATGTAACATCTCTGATCATGAATTTATCTTGCTTGCAACTAGGAGTCACTCATAGATGATCTGCAAAAATTCAGGTTGAGACTGTCAGGTTCCGCTGACCACAGGGGTCAGACCACTGGGCAAATCCTTACTTGGCACGCACAAAGTCTACACGCACAACCAAAGGGCGGGCACAGCGGTACAGACTGGGACTGAGGGGGCAAGAGTGAGGATGAAGGGACCAAGACTGGTCCAGGAGACTGTCGAGGGAACTCCAGGGTCTGGGGACGAGCTCCGGGGCTAAGTGAGTGTGTAGATGGGCTGGGGTTCAGGCGTGGGACTCACTAAGTCCCAGGGCTGGAGAAAGACGGAGGGAGGGCGAAAGAGTCAAGACTAGAAGAGAGAAGAGACAAGAGACAAGACAGAGGAGAGAGAAGGAGAAAGACGGAGAGAAGCTTAGAGAGAGGCCAGAGATGGAAAACAAATAGATCAAGGACGAGACAAGATGAGTGATAAGATAGGAAGGACAAGACAAGTTGAGTATGAGATAATGGAAAAGCAGAGATGTGATAAGAGAAGTAGGTCAAAATGATAACTGGGCAAACTAGAGACTGGGGAATGGGCAATATTAACACTACCATACCAGATACTACACTATGGCTTATATACGGGGGGCGGGCGTGCTCCAGGGCTCAGGTCCAGGCTCTGTGGTGAGTTGTGGGGCAGGGATCCTTGCTGGAGCCTGGGGTTCATGCAAGGCATACTGGGGCTCTTGCTGAAGCCTGGGGACCATGCAAGGGCGCTGCGGATGTCGGTGGCGTAAAGGAAAATCACAAAGGAGAGGCCTTGCTTTGGGAGCACAGAAGGCATGGATGATGCAGGGAGGTGAGGAGTCAACCAAAGAGGAGTCGTGGGCACGGGGTTTGGGCCAGGTGATGCGTGTTGTGATGGTGGCCCAATTTGGAAGAGAGGGCATCAGGGTCTGCTGGTGATGGGCTGGGGATTGCCAGGCAAGCGCTGATGGTGGCAGCGGTGGCCAGGGATTGCCGGGGTAAGCACTGATGGTGGCGTGGGCGTTCGGAGTTTGCCGAGGTCAGCACTGATGTTGTCAGGGGACCCCTCATTCCCTTCCTTTTTCACTCTTTATTCCTTCATTCTCCTTTCATTCATTTCCTTATTTCTTCTGTCATTCTTTTACTTTACTGCTTCTACCTCTTCAACGCTATCTGTTGGTACTACTTTCAGCCTCTGAGGTGCTCTGGGTCTTCAGCTATCATTCAGACAGGTATGACCCCTCAGCACCGCATACAGGCCGCTTATATAATCCGGAGTTTGCCTTTCTGACTTCCAAAACTCCGGATTTGTCCTGTCT
>JAGGAU010000339.1:0-15000 GCA_017657275.1 Termitomyces sp. T108
TCTGACATAAAGTTGATAAGGCGTTTCGGCAGCATATACTGATCTGGACTCGTCTTCGCCACGAGAACGTGTTGCCAATGTACGGTATGTGCATAATCGCCCGATACGACGACCTTGGTCAGTATAATGGGATTGGACTCGTCTCACCCTTCATGAATAACAGCAATGTTATCAATTTCCTGGATGTAAACAAAGTGGCAGACCGACGGTCCTTCGTCCGTATCTACTCCCTCTTTGTGGGTTTATCTCATCTTCGTCAGTAGATTCTTGATGTTGCCCTTGGAATGTCCTACCTCCACATTAACGGAGTTGTGCATGGTAGAATACATGGGAAAAACATTCTAGTTACTGATACCAACCCACCACGAGCATGTCTGGCTGATTTTGGTCTTGGGCCTGTTCATCCTGCCGGTCCAGGAGCGGCACCATTTCTAGCACCAGAATTAGGTGTCCCAGATCCTCCGTATCCCGCTAGGACAAAAGACAGTGATGTGTACGCATTTTCAACAGCTTCCTATGAGGTTTGCGTTTCTCCTTTCAGCATGATAGCTCTCACAAAAGTGAAACGTAGATTCTCACAAGTCTAGAGATCAAATGGATTCCCTGGTCAAATCCCTCCAAGCCAAATGACAGTGGGATTGACGAATTGACCTGGCAGATTTTACTGGATGCTTGGCAAAGAGATCCTATCAAACGTCCCAGAGCGAGTCAAATTGTTGGGAGATTAGAAGAGATCATAAAGCCAAGGAAAACGCGTATAGATCAATTGAAATTGGTCCTCAACATCATTTTCGGTGACAGCGAGAATTACAGGAAGTTTTTAGCTTGTACCACCGCAGACGCTCAGGAAGTTTTTGACACTTTTCAACTAGTAAGCCCCATATCATCGAGAAATTCAATCGTTCGCTTACTTGAATCCATGCTAAGCTGTTGGACACAAATAATTTTTCCTATTTACGACTCAAAGATCGTAATCAACTGATTGCCGCTATGCGGAGACTTTCGGTACAAACGAAACTCTATCCATCACGTTTCCTTTTGGATTGTCCCCCAATAGCTGCAGATGGGCCAGTTGCTTTTGGAGGTTCCGCCAACGTATATAAGGTTAAAGATAACCCCCCCAATCATGATATCTGTGTTAAGGAGATACGAGTGACAGAGTCCTCACTGTCATCACAAGACCATATGGCCAAGGTCATTTATAATCTTGGAGCCAACGATTGAGTGATTGTACTGACCCTGTATGGAAAAGGTATACGCGCGAGAAGTCATTGTTTGGGGACAGTTATCTCACCCGAATATCCTCCCTTTTTACGGGTTATCAAAACGTGGACTACATCTATGCCTCGTTTCCCCTTGGGCCAAGAACGGAAATCTTAATGAGTACCTTCAGAACAACCCTAATGCAAATCGCGTACTTCTTGTATGTATCTAAAGATCTCAGATCATGCCGCAGACTAATTTTTAATTCCTTTCCAGTGTTCGGACATGGCTGCTGGAGTAGAATATCTACACGAAAATGATATTGTACATGGGGATTTGAAAGGGGTAAGGAATTTTTCCTCAGCAAGATGTGTAGCTGATGTACCTCGATTGTCAAGCTGAACGTCCTCATTGACAGTTCAGGCAGAGCTTACGTAGGCGATTTCGGACTCTCGAGCGTGTCTGATCCTCAGATAATCAGATGGACCTCTCAGTCGACGGAGGCTTCTACCGGAGGAACTGCACGATGGCAGGCACCAGAATTACACAATTCGGAAACTGCCGACAACAGAGTCCACAATAGTAAGGAGAGTGATGTCTTTGCTTGGGCAAGTACGTGTTATGAGGTGAGTCACCCATCGATACTTCAGGACAAAAACAACCATACCCTTTCACTAGGCTTTTACTGGTCGGTCGCCATTCTATGAGATCAAGAGAAATTTCAACGTGGCGATCGCAATTGTAAATGGCAAGACGCCGACCCGTCCTCAGGAGGGTGATCCTGCTTGGACCGAACACCATCTGAACGATCGAATTTGGAAACTGATGGAACATTGCTGGAGATTTGTTCCCGCAGACCGACCCACTATGACGGACATTATGTCGAGGCTTGGTGTGGAGGATCCAATCGATTCTCGATCCCCTGGTGACTGGGGAGAAAGGGCTTCCATGCGTTTTCGGATGATGAACAGTCATAACACAAGTTATCCCAAAGAGTTGACATCGCTTTGGGACAGACTGGAAGTCCTTCTGTCACGTATCGTGCCGAGGGCTTTTGGTGATGAACAGTGAGTCGGCAAGGCCGGCTGTTTCATATAATATTGCCATATCACTCTTCGAACATCTAGCTTGTGTATGATTCGATGAAAATGAGTCTACACACATCTGCAGAGTAATCGACTCCTTGACATTCCTTACTACAGTTGATCATGCCAGCGCTTTTCGAATTGACTGAAATTTTGTCCACCATTTGCAATGATTATGAATTGATAGGCTTTCCATATTGGCTTCACAATCTATAATGAGATAGTATGGGCTATTGGTAAGCATAGTATGCCCAAAATTTATAGGTGACATTCAACAGCCTTTGTAGTTCTTCATGTCAGTGATTTTCAAACTGGTTGAAACCTTGTCCAATAGCATGGCATCTTACAACTATTTCAAGTTGTATGTTTGACTCCAGGAACGTTAACCAAAATTGAGGGTCCTGGACAAAACCTTCAGCCCACGCCTCTCTTATTTCATTTTCTCCCTTCTTAATCCATATCGTCATCCTCGCAGTAGGCTCGATCCTACTGACAACAGTCGCTGGAGCCTGGTAAACTGGCGGTTTCTACTATCTACCTTTTCTACCGAATTTCACAGTACACAAATCATAGATGATCACATTATTTGTATGTAGCAAAATCAAAGTCTATGTGTTGTTCGAAGAATGAGGATGGAAGTCTTTATCCACGGAGAAGTCTTGGAAAAGAGATAAAAAAACTGAAAGCTGCGCATGGGGGTCACCCAAATAACTGAACAGTGGTATGTATGGGGTAAGCGTCCAAATACCGCTATGCTAAGTAGCTAAATACTGAATTGATTTAAAACTGTACGAGGCTTCTGTTCGACGGGAATAGAAGGAAGAAGAGGCGATTCAAAGCAGTCTGTCAAAGAGTAGTAGCGGGGTGCGAGGTGCGAGGTATACGAATCGATGATAATGCACGGAAAGAAGGGAGATAAAAAAAGAGGTATCTGATGCTAACCTTTGGAGTCGATATTTGTAGCGGTATACGTAGCGGTAGTTAAGGCTGAAAAGTCCGAGACTGAGGCTGGTTCGAGTTCTGATATACGAGTCTTCTGTCGATGTGTACGATTGAATATGTATGTCTAGCAACGAAAGTCCAAAAACATAGAAGAAGAACGATCTAGAATAGCTAGCTAGCGAGAAATTTGAAAGCGAAAAATAGGTCTGGATGCTGAATTCGAGATAAAGCTATAGAGTTTGCTGCCGGTATCCTTGAAAACAACATCAACATCCAAAATTACCATGGACCGGGAAAAAATAGACACTCACTACGCCTGCCCTCCCTGGACTTGGGTCCGTTCCACGCCAATCTGCATCTTCAATCCCCCCTTCCCACCTGTTTTCAAACCACCATCCGGCACCCCGACACCGACACCGACGCCAACGCCAACACCGACACCGACGCCCATTCCCGCTGGCTCAAGTGCACTAAAAAATGGCGTTGCGGGACTCAGCGTCGATGGCGTATCACGGGAGTACGTAAGCGCGGGTGAGACGAGCGACGGTGAGTCGGCGGTCGGAGAGTCGAGGTACTGCTGGTTCGAACTCGGTGCCTGATTCTGAGCCTGAGTCGCGTTCTTCTGGTGGTTTTGATGCTGAGAGTTGTGCGCGTGGACATGGCCATGATGATGATGATGCCCACGAGACTGGGACTGCGTCCTGCCATGCCCATGACCGTGGTGGTTCTGGTGATGATGCTGATGATTCGGATGATGATACCTCAACGCCGCCGCCGCGACACCCGGGCTCTTCACCTCCTCATATCCATCATGCGCCACATCACTATCATACAAAGTCTGCGTCTGCGCTTGCGCTTGCGCACTATCCAATCCCGATCTATAGCTCTGATTGCTGCTGCTGTTACTGTTGCCGTTGTTGCTGTTATACTTGCTGGCGGTGGTACTATTAGCGTTATTGGTGTTATTACTGTTACTGCCGAACGAAAGCGGATTCGAAAGCGAGCCGGAGGAGGTGGTGATACTCATACTGTTGTGCTGATAGTGTCTCGTCGCATGCGCAGCCGCCGGGACTGCGCGATGCGGGAGCGTTGAAGAGCGTAGATGCGCTTGCTGGTAGTTGTTCTGGTTCAAAGAAGTCTGCTGGTGCTGGTTCTGGTTCTGATTCGAAAACTGCTGGTTCTGATTCTGATTCTGATGCTGGTTCTGCTGGTTGCTGTGCGTGTTCAAAAGCGGGCTTGTGTTCGTGTTCGTATTCAGATGCGTATTCATATGCGTGTTCGTGTGCGTGTGCGTGTTCATGTCCATCTCCACACCCTCCCTCTCCCTCTCCCTCTGCCCCAATCGCGCATTAACATGCGCAGGATGAATGCGATGGTTATGGCTCTGACCATGCTTCACCTGCCCACTGGGACCCGTGCCCGCATGGAACTCGTCCTCACCAAGCAGCGGGACGGTCCCCAGCGCCGGCGAATACCCAGGCTTATACGCCCGCGCGCCAACGACAAACGTCTCCCCACCTGGCGCGACTGCGGCCTCGCTATCCCTCCGCCTCCGCATCGCATGCACACCATTCGCATTCGGCGCTAGATCCAGCGGGGGCGGTGCGGGTCGCCGTCGGAGCTGCGTCTGAGTCTGTGTCTGAGTCTGTGTCTGGGTTTGGCTATACAGCTGGTGATGGCCTTGGCTCGCGTACTGGCTCTGCTGCTGCGCCGCCACCGAATCCGCATGCGCACGCATGATAAACTCCTCCGTCGCAGTATACCCTCCACCGGTCGCAGCTTTGACGCTCGTGGGCCGGCTCTGTCCTTGGCCCTGGTACTGATACTGCTGCTGCTGCTGCTGCTGTTGGTGGTGGGAATGGGGGTGGCCGTATGAGTGTGCATGGTGGGACTGAGCAAGGCTCGACCTGGGCCTCCCCTCATACCCATTCCCATATGCATACTCGACGCCATTGCCGTTCCCACCCCCATACCCATCCTCATCCCCATACCCGTACCCCTCCTCACACCCATACTCACACTCTGCGGCCAGATGCCTGTTACTCGCAAACTGGTGTCCGTGCCCATGTCCGTGATTAAGCGAATCAAGCAGCGCCACCATCGCCGGGTCCATCCCGCTACCCTGCACAGATTGCATAGAGGGCTCAAGCTGCGCATGTGCATGCGCACGGTACGGGCTCTGCGGGTGTTGGTGTTGGCCCGAGTGTGAGTACACCCTCCCCGACGCCGGCGGGAGCGAGTAATCGACCGCAAACGGTGGGGTAAGCGTATGTGCTCTCTGGCTATGAATATGGTGTGCATTAGATTGGGTGTGGGAATGAGCATGCGTATAGTGCGGGGAGTGGTACTCGGGGATCACTTGTCGTGGTGTCGGGATGCGGTTCACGACAGGCAGCGGGGGAATGGACGAATGCGAGTGCGAATGTGTCGGGACGTTAGGTACGGATGGCACAGACGACACAGGGGACTGCATGGAAGAGGCACGGAGGTCCTGTCCGTGGAGATTGAGCAGCGCAGCCTGCGCTATCGTGAGCCTCGCTGGGCTCTCGTCGCCTCCTTCGCGCGTCATGCGTTCGTTTCTCTATCAAGCATTATCAGCACAAGCGAAGGCGAAGAGAGGGAGTGAAAGAAAAGGGACAAGGGGAAAGGGGAAAGACGTACCCTCAGCTCCCGTTGTTCGGCCGTATCCGCAAACCTCACACTGATTCTGCTCCCCGAATCGTTCCATCCACGTACCATGCGCCCATGCAGGCGTTCAATGATCTCTTCGGCCCCTGCGCGGGTCTCGAACCTATTATGCCATCGTTAGCGGAGGGAACGGAGAAGTAGGAGTGGGAGGTAAAGTCCGAGGGCCGCCGGGGCGGGACAAAAGATAGAGAGACAAGGCACGCACCTAACAAACGCAATGATTCTTGGCGGATTACTCAATCTCGTCTGGAAAAACCTCGAACTGCTGATTCGATGAGGAGATACAAGCGCCGCGAGGGTCTATAGTTCCCTAAATCAGCTCACTGCGTAGCGCCACACCACAAAGAAAGAAGGAATGGGAACAGACCTGCTCATCGATACTCAACGGTAACCTATACAAATCATAAACTCGGTCAGTTCAAGTTCAGCGACCAAGAGGGAAGAAGAAGAAAGAAAAAACCTACCCCTCCATGTACAAATTCGTACTATTCTTATCATGCAGGCTCTCCATCTTGGCCTTGAACGCCGCGCTCCCCGCGCCCGCTACCCTCTGAGCCTCTACCACATCTTCATTCGCTCCTTCTCCTACGTTTATCCCACGGACGCCGCCGACGTCTGCACCGAGGTCGAACGCACCACCGTCCTGGGACCCATCCCACGACGGGGTCTGCAGCGCGCCGAGGTGGATGTCAAGCGGTGGGCTCGGGCGCATGCCGGGTATTTTGTGGGCTTGCTGTGAATGAATGTTGAGAACGGGCACGGAAAGCCAATGAAGGTAAGAGGGGAGGGAAAAGCGTACCTTGGAGAACGTCGGATGTAGATTCCGGTACCTCCTCAAGGATGCGATGCATTTCTCCGCGGCTTCGACGGTTTCGAACCTAATTTATTAAGATTATTAGCGTGAGTATTTCATCGACGTACGTAAATGAAAGACCAAATGAACTCTCGTAAACGCAAGGCAAAAAAAAGAAGGAGAAGAAGAAGGAGAAGAAAAGAAAAACAAACAAAGATGAAGACGAAAGGAAAGATGAAAAGAAGACAAGTTACAAGGACACTCACAAAACAAAGCCGTACCCGCTCTCACTATCCCGGACATGTCTCGTGAACGTCCTGACGCTCCTCACTGGCCCAAAGGGCGCGGCAAGTGCGTAGAGCTGATCCTCTGGGAAGTGAGGTGGAAGCCCGTTGATGTAGACGTTAGGCGTTTTGCCTGAGCTGTCGGGTTTTGTGTCGGGAAGGGTTCGGTCTACGGTGGCCATGGCGGGATTCGTGTTGGAGTTGATGTTTGTCGAAGTAGTAGTGGTACCGGGAAGGTTGGGTTCAAAGATGAGACGAGAAGTCGTGGTAGAGTGCGAGGGCTCGGGACTAGAGAGGTCAGGAAGGGGAATGGTGTGTTGTGCTGGGGCTGGTGGGAGAGGCGGGGAGATGCTATTAAGAAGAGTTTGGGCCTGTGCTTGGTTTAAATTCTGTTTCTGAGTCTGGTTCTGAGGCTGGAAATGCGAGGGAAGAATCGGCTCTTCTATATGGATTTCGTTAGGTGAGATCATAGAGAGTCAATAAGTTACGTACGAGAAAAAGTAATTGGCTGGCTGCGTGATAGACTAAGAGAGAGGGACGGTTCGCCCATCGAGAGCGAGTTTAGATAAATCTCAACGTCGGACGACGAGTCGTCTTCCTCCTCGTCGCTTGTGCAATCGAGGCGGATCGGCCCGCTCCCGCCGGTGCTCTCTCTAGAGCGGGCAGCTGGAGACTGTTGGACGCTGCTGAGGAGAGAGTTGGACGCGGCAGAGAGGGACGGCGTGGAGCGGGCCGGGGAGGATGGCGGGCGGGAGTGGGACGAGGCGGGGGAGTCGGGGAGTGGCGGGAGGAGCGGCGGAGAGGACATTGTGTATTTAGTTTACAGAAGTAATAGCAAAGTTGGGTAACGCAATAATGATGATGGAGGGAAGAAACGAATCCAGAAGGATCCTTTGCTTTATATGTCCACGGAAAGACAACTGGTACACCAAGTAAGAAGCATCCGCGCAGAAGAGGCAGTTTTTTGGCTCGATTCGACCAGAGCTTATTTCTACATCCGAGGAGTGATCGTCGTCCACTGTCAATGTCATCACCACAAGTGCCTAGTCGAGTTTCGAGAAGAAAGTCTTAGGAACAGACAGACAGACTATTGGAGACTGTGGCGCCATCAGTCGCGGCCTTTTCCAAGTTGCACTACTGCGCCGCAAAAAGGTTCGCCAATATGTCCAGCCTTTGGGACTTCCGCATCCCGATCTGCCACGTGCGCTTTGTTCGTCAGACGTCATCGAGGTTCTATTATCGGCCCGCCTAACCACTGTGGAAGTGACGTGTGAAGTCAGGATATCTAGGAAGCCGCTCTGATCTAAGGCTCAAGGAAAATAGCCTGCCTCGCACTGCCATAATACGCCCCACATACCATTCCGTGATACTACAGATCATACTAAACTGCTTTGCAGTGCATAAGCGCTGTCTTGTGTTCCAAGCTGCAAAAATAAATTTTAAAAAAAGATGAGATCATGATCACAGACTTGTAACACGTACATCGTGATGATGTAGCAAAGTGTTCTGGGTACAATCTCCATAAGATTAAGATGCTGTGAAGTCACATGAGTAGAGAATACATTGGTCGAAACAAGAAACAACATCACACAGCTCCTGAGCGCCAGTATAAGAGATGACAACAGATCGACTACATCCCTTCTTCCTGTTACAACAGCAATTGCACAGACATGGAAACGGGACAAACCTTCCGTCCTCGGCTGAATAAGACACTGGGGGCCATCTTCATTAGTGAAATAGTCACTTCAATGTGAGTACTAACTTACCACACGTTCAGCAAACATCTAAAGCATTCTCTCCATCCTGATTATTTACTTCCCCAGTCTTTACGGTACAGCATGTATGCAGTTCTACACCTACTTCACGAATTATCGGAAAGATAAAAAATGGTTAAAGACACTAGTTTGTGTCATTACTCTGACACCTCGTGTTGCTTGATGATTGATACGTGTCATAGGTATTCCTCCTTTGGTATGAAAGGCTACATATATACTCTTTTTGATTTATGCATTATATCTCAGGATACTGGATACACTTCAGGTAATTTTCGTGGCCCATGGCCTATACATTTACATGATTGTGGACTTCGGAGATCATGATCTGGACCTGTCATCTTGGTATGTAAACTTAACTAGTCCGATTCTGGCATTGAAACAAACAACTCTCAATGAATGTTTCCAGGAGCATTCTTGTGCGTACCGATGTTATTAGTTCCATGGAGCCATTCAATCTGTCAAATCTACAGGGACAAGGATATGTCTCGGTGAATTTCCAGCCAATGTTTAGACAAGAACGCTAGAATTCCAGTCAATCTTGATATAGATCATAAGCATGTCAATCGTTCGATGGTGCAGTTTAGTCAATAACAGCCTCGATCAAAAGCTTAACCTTTGCTTCTAGGATATTTGGGCGACGGGTTTGGCTCTGTATGTAAAAGGGCCTCATTTTTTCATAGGGTGGAAGTGCCTGACATAAACCTTTACATAGTTTCTGGAAAAAGCATCCTGCTAATCACATCCATTGTGAGCTGCAAGTAATTCTTCATTGTCCAATGACCTGATGATATGCAGGGTTTATTATCTCTTCTTGCCTGTGGTATGATCTGTTCAAGCTTGAGTGCCTAAACACAATAAAAAGATTGCCTTTCAGTATGTAGTTCTAGTGGGTGACAGCCCTTTTCATACATCAGCAAAAGCTCAAGTAATATTCAACATCAAGTCTTTTCTACAGAACTGTATGTGACAAAACCTTCAATAAGTGAAAAATCTCATTTATTTTGTCTATATGTAAAAGATACCTTTCGAGGACTCCAATAAATGATGCCCCAAAGGTATCATCAGTAAGCATGATTTATTCAAAGACCACACCTTGCTTCCTTACATTGTGGAAGTATCTGATTTATCTGGGGCTTGGAAGTGATGTAGTTGCTGACATAATTATTGCAACTTTTCTGTGCATTAACCTATGGCACCACTGCACTGAATTCAAAAGGTGAATCTCTATGGATTGAAAATGAGATTACTTGAATAACTTGAACCTCTTTTCAAGGACCAAATCATTAGTAAGAACACTGTTAATGTATGGCATCAATACAGGTGTGCATATTGCCTCTTACTTTACAATCAACAAGTAGCACCTACTAATGATAGGTAAATTGGATCAGCTCTTCTTACAAGGTATGTAACCCCAAATCCTTCTTCTTATCAATATGAACTTTACATTTGTTCACCTGAATAGTTTCTGTGCCATATTCTGCTTCATCAGCTATGCCATCTGGCCCAACACTTTGATCTATGTGGCAATTTACTTTCCAATTAGCAACTGTAAGAATTTTATTCTCTTTACATAATTGCCATTGTTCATGTCTATTCAATTTTATCATGAATTAGTGTTTGTCAATAGCCTCCTTGCATCACTCAATAGCAGGGAGGCACTCTCTGACAAACTCAATGCTATTTCTCATATTTCTATTCCAAGTGGCATTATTCAAAATATTTCATCCAGCAGAGTACCAGACCATAATCCATCTGTTACAATCATTGAATTTGCAGAAGGAGGGGGAGAGATTTCACCTCATTTGACAACTTCTCCCTCCACCATAAACCAAGCCACAACTTTAAAATATGATACTACATCTGCATGATCAAGTACATACAAGTCTATATGCAGTGAAAACTGGTATATTACTGATATGGCCAGGTAGGAAGAATGATATACCCATTTGCATTATTAATTTAAGAAGAATAAAATATTGTATTCTACTATAAAATTCATATTTTTGGCATGGGGTTATGGGTTGTTGAGGAAACCTCTTCCAACTCAAGACCTAGTCTCAGCTCCAACCTAACTTTTTTGTGTAAGAGTCTTGTTTTGTATGATGCTAATAAGGTAAGAACCATTCATATGGACTTTTGTGAAATACTCTATTCTTGAGCTATATGCTGATATATGAGATGGAAGCCCCAGTAGTGTAGAAGTAACCTCTAGGGGCTGTTGTTCAATCAAAAATAGGCAAATATTCAGTATTCCTCCAACTCATATTGTTTATCAGAATTGGTGGGCAATAAAGGACTAAAAGCATGAGCTCTGGATGGGGGGGAGGTGGAGAGCTGGGTAGGACCTAGTGGATTACAATGATGAGCAGTACAAAGAGTTTGAGTAGCAAAAGCAGGTGCAACTTGCATTGCAATCACAATGTACAACACAGGAGAACACTACCTGCAGAGTCAATTCTACTACTTGGCATCCCAATGGAGGTATCAACAACTGATGGTGGACCCTCTGCTGGAGCAATGCCAGCAGGAAAAATTAGAGATGCATCTAGTAGGGGCTGAGGTAAACATAGAGGAAGTGTTGCAAGATGCAACACAGTGGACGGGCCTTGATCTTTAGCCACCATCACCCCTTCTGGAATCCTGGTAGCTCAGATAACTCAAGCCTGCACCTTCTGAAGGTAAAACCTCTTGCCTGCCTTCTAGAACTACCAGGTATAGCAAAACGGCAACTCACTATCCATAAACCTCCTTCTTCTCTGCAAACTCGTATGTCACTGCCCACCAAACCACCCATCTGCCGGCAGGCTGGCAGTGCCAGCCCAAGCAGGACCCCAGCCACTGCCCAGCCCCTCCCAGCTTGCTCCAAGTTTAGTATGCTGCTGATGGCCCATGGTGGACCTGTCAAATCCCTGGGCAAAGCACACAGGTGGCTAGAGGCAAGAGGCTGGATCCTAGCAGGAAAACCATATGACTGCATGAAGCTTGCACCCATGCTCATGACACAGTAATAACCTCCAAGAGCGCAAAACTCAAGAGCGAGGCAAAAACCGCAGTCCTTGTGGTAGTGTTCCTGCTGGAAGATGACATCACCGACAAGACCTCAGACTCTATAGCTGATGCAGTCACTACCAAAGTCCTCAGTCACATCGAACCTGTCATCAACTGCATTACCACCTCCCTTGACTTTGCCTCTGCTAGTGACGTGACCCACGCCAAGGCTGTCAGGTTCCACTGACCACAGGGACTCAGACCACTGGGCTAATCCTTACTTGGCGTGCACAAAGTCTATACACACAACTGGAGTGGCAGGCACAGCATACAGACCGGGGTTGAGGGGGCAAGAGTGAGTACAGAGGGACCAAGAGTAGTCCAAGGGGCTATCGAGGGGACTCCGGGGTCTGGGAATGAGCTCCAGAGCTAGGAATGAGTCCTGGGAAAGTGAGTGTAGGCAGGCCGGGGTTCAGATGTGGGACTTGTTAAGGCCTGGGGCTGGGGTTGAAGTGAAAAAGGTGAGAAGCGGTCAAGAGAGTTGGAGCTTAGGAGAGAATAGGACCAGAGAGAAAGAGGAGTAGAGGAAGAGAGAGAAAGACAGAGACAGAGACAAGAACTTAGAGAGGGAGGCTGGGGAAGGAAAAGCAAATAGATTGAAACAAGAACAAGACGAGTAATACAAGAGTGGAGTGATAGACAAGTCAAGTACGGGACAATGAAGAAATAGAGACAAAATAAGGGAGATCAATAGAGATAGTAAGAGAGATGGACTAGAAACCAGGGAAGTTATGCAATATCAACACTACTGTACCAGATGCTACACTATGGCTTATATACAAGGGGGGGCGGGCATGCTCTGGGGCTCAGGCCCGGGCTCTGTAGCGAGTTGCAATGCAGGGGTCCTTGCTGGAGCCCGGGGTTTGTGCAAGGCATAGTATGGGCATACCAGGGCTCTTACTGAAGCCCGGGGACCATGCAAGGATGCTGCAGATGTCAGTATCAGTTGAGTGGCATAAAGGAAGCTCACAAAGGAAAGACCTTGCTTTGGGACAGGAGGCATGGACAATGCGGGGAGGCAAAGAGTCGACCAAAGTAGAGGCACGGGGCATGGGATTTGGGCTGGGGTGATGCATTGATGCACCAGTTGTGATGGTTGCCCAATTGGGAAAGGAGAGCACTGAGGGTTGCCAGGGATGGGCCAGGGATTGCCAGGGTTGGTATTGATGGTAGTGTTGATGGCCAGGGTTTGCCAGGGTCGGCGCTAATGTGGCATACGTAGGTGGTGATGGGTGTTGATGGCCACTGATGTGCTGATGGCTGCTGGGGAGGGCTGGTCCAGGCCTGGGGTTTGTGGAGCTGACCTGGTGAGGTTGGGAGTACCGGGGCCAGGGCTGGGTACCAGCGGTAGTGGTAGATTGTGACAAGGATGAGCTAGACAAGACTAATGGAAATGACAAGAGTACAAAACTGGACTGGAGACCAGGAAAGATGGGCAATATCAACACTACTGTACCAGATGCTACATTACAGCTTATATATGAGGGGAGTGGGCATGCTCCAGGGCTTAGGCCTGGGTGTAAGGGTGACCTCTGGGGGTTGCGGCTAAGTCACGCAACTGGCAGAGGGGAATCCAAAGTGTATTAGAATGGTACCATACAACAGGAAATGTAGCTAATTACCTGGCAGAGGGGAATCCAAAGAGAACAAGTCTAAGGGGTCCTCTGCTAGGGTGCAGCGCATCAGGCATGGGCACAGTGATAATTACTTGGCTGGGTTGGGCACACTGAAGCTAATTTTAGCAGCCTTATCTGACATCAAGATTATTTGGCATCTTGATTAGACTAGCGCTATCTAATCAGCAGTAGCTGGGCTTCCCAATCCAAAGCCTGGGAATCATGGGAGCATCACAAAGCAGCCTTTTGGCAGCTCACTGGCATGGGCTCCACCCTAGCGCCTTTGTCCAATGTCTGGCAACTTCTCCTCCTTGATGGTTTCAGGACAAAATGACAGCTCTCCATGCATTTGTCCACTTATGGTCTTTGATAACAGGGTCATCCAATGGTGGGCAGACACTGTTAGCGACTCAGACAAATTTTCACGTTTCATCCCTTGTATCATAATTCTTGAAGATTCTTGACATACGCCATTAGCAACTTCTTTTCCATTCCATATGTACAAAACCATATTATTTTCACTTACCTTATGTAGTTAGCAACGGCAACCTAGCATTGTATAAATACTGTACTATGTGGTAGCACAAAAAGAACACAGTCCCACTGCACACAGCACCTCTTAGCAAGCCTAGTCCACTAAGTCGCTAAGCCCTTCCATTCTCTCATACCCTCTAAGTTGCCAAGTTGCTAGCGAGCGCTTCATACACGCCAGCAGCCTAGTGGTTACCTCATTGTTGCCAGCCAGCGCCTATATTGCCAACGGTACCACCAGGTACATTACTGCCTCCCGCTGCCAGGAGTCTAGTGCCTGCACTTGACTAAGATCGCTAAGTACTCCCTTTCATTTTTTTTTAAAACCTAGCAAACTTTCAGCCCCACAGTGCTCACAGGAGATGCTAGGTGTCTGTAACTTCATACAGTCACCAGCAACTTTTGGGCGTCATCAACAGAGGCATGGGAACGTACTGTACAGCATGACTGCAACTAAACCCTAACCTTAGAGGAGGTCCAGAGTCCTCCAGACTGCTCCAAGACAGTTCCAGAGGTCCCAAAAAAGAAGTCCCCTGACATCACCCCCCCTCTAGAGTGTGGCAACTTGATGCGCTGGGGTAGAACAGCTCCTGGACGGCCTGGTCAGTCGGAGAGATGGGGTAGATGCCCTGGATAGCCCAGGGTGTATTGGGGTGTGTGCGGTGGAACTCCCTGACAAGGGCTGGAGCATGGACGCCATCAGCAGGCTCCCAGTGATAAGTACTTGGCTGGGCTGGGCGCATTGAAGCTAATTTTAGCGGCCTTATCTGACATCAAGATTATCTGGCGCTCCGATTAGATTGGATATATCTTAGCAGCACTTGGCTGGACTCCCCAATCAGACGCCTGGGAATCATAAGAACATCAAGAAGCAGGCTTTTGGCAGCTCACTAGGCGCCGGCTCCACTCTAGCGCCTTCGCCCGACGCCTGGCGACTTCCCCTCCTTGATGGTTTCAGGACTGAGTGGCAGTTCCCCGTGCATTTGTCTACTTATGGGCCTTGGTGACAGGGTCATCCAACTGGTAGACAGACGC
>JAGGAU010000340.1:0-14948 GCA_017657275.1 Termitomyces sp. T108
GGACCGGAGGCGGGAAGGGTGGCACGGAAGGAAGAAGAGAGAAGGGAGATAAACGTGACATGTTTCTGTACAATTTGCAGTGTTCTGGTATCTTGTACAGATGGCGTGGATGATCAATAATGAGACAATCTGTTGTTGAGGGCGAACAGCGAGATTGCTGTCATAAATACAGAAAAGAAAGAGAAGGAGTAAGACATAAGAGAATTGACAGATGATATTATGGAATAAAAGAAACGATAGATTATATCAAGAGGGTTGCTATCAGCGCGTTACCCACAGCAATGGCGGCGGGACGAACAGAACGACCAAGATAAACGGAAGAGATGCGAAGGATTCGGTGGCTATAGAAGACCGCACTCCCGAAGGTGGAGCTGTAGAAGGATGTCCTGGATAGCGCTCAGCACGACTACGAGTCGGACATATCAGTGTTGGTCGAGACTTAACGGAGGAAAGACGACGTACACTTTATCTGTTGTGTGTCCGTTGCGCATGTATAATGTGCGTAGATCTGCTTTGTCAGGGCGCTCTGGTTGAGTGAAACGAACCTGAATTCCGGCAGTCAGGTTTTGGCGCGATGGAAGCATTGAGGCAGAAAGACCTACCGATGAAGAAGGTACTCGCAAGCGGCATCATAGTTGTCACCGCCCGTGAAATCTGGGAAATAATTAGACAGTGGTGAGCGAGGGAGCTTTTCGGCGAAAAGGTCGATCTTGTTGAGGAAAAGAATCTGTGTTCCACCGGGTCAGATGCAAGTCGAGATTGTATTGTGGCGAAGAGCGTACGATGGAAGTCTTGACGAACCAGCGCGAGTTGCATATCGAGTCGAAGAGGGTAAGAGCTTCTTGCATACGGTTCTGCCATTTGCGTGGTCAAGGAAAAATGGAAAATGAAAGATTAGTCAAACTTACGACACTTTCGTCCTCATACAACATTTGATCGTACTCGCTCAGCGAGACCAAGAACACCAACGCCGTCACATTCTCAAAACAGTGAATCCACTTTTTCCGCTCGCTCCGTTGACCACCAACGTCGAACAACTTGTACGTCAGCTCGCCAACCTTGAACGTCGTCTCGGTTATACCTGTCGTTTTAACACGCGAGCGGAGGATGTCCTGGTCAGTGGGTAAATAATTTGGGGCGGACATGCGATCAATGGCGTTGAAGTAATAAATAGCGCTGTCGTTCAACTGGAACTCGCGAGAACGGCTGACAGCTTCTTTGATGGCGGGGTCACGCCAGAGGGTGCGAATAGCATCAGAGACATCGCGAGGGAGCACGTCGGCCTCAATTTGAGGTGGGAGAGAAAGGATGATGTGTCGGCGGGCGTCATTTCGCGGGTCAAGGGCGATGTCGAGCTGGGGCAGAGCTTCTAGGACAGCGCTAGAACAATATATATATAAGCGAGCCAATCAAAAGCAATAGCTGATATATACCGCATTGATTGAATTGTATTGGAAAAAATGATTTCCTTGTACGAATCCCGTTCCTGTTCGTTGTAGCCGCCGTGGTGGATGAGCTTCATCTGTTTGAGAACCGTAGACTGTGGAGCGCGTAAGCGTTGTTCCGAATTCCAGTGGGATCTTCGCACACCTTGCCAGACTCTCCAGCCCCAAGCAGTAGCATTTTAATTTCATTCTTCGCCATCATACGATCCCTCTTGAGCTGGCTCTCGATCTCGTCATTGCCTACAGAGGCCGTCGTCAGGATGCCCACAAAGCAATACATAATGGAAACTCACGGGCTTTCGCCTCATCGTCAACACCAGTGGACTGGACACAACCCATTTGCGCGGCAGAGAATTGGAATGAAGGGGAAACTGGTCGTACGAGAAGCAGAAGATCTACCTTCTCATCAAGTGGTTGTGGTGAGAGACAAACCTTAGGGGTCGAGAATTCACCGGGACTTTGTCATCAATGTTGAGATACCGGTGCCACGTGCGCTCATCCGACTCGCAGGGTGGACCCTGATGCACCTCTTGTCCTAAGCCTTGAATATATAAATTCAACTTCGTCCCGGATGTCAAATATATATCACTGCTTTCGACATAACGGTGTACACTCGCAGAAATACCAGCTGTGATCTTCTCGCCTCCATGGCGCATCAATCCATCTGTGACCGCCCCCGTGGATGGCGTTAAGGAGGGTAAGTAAACTCTCCAGACGTTTTCACAGCTCCAAGCTTCCATATCCCACAATCAAAGCCTTCGTGCCACAGTCTAACCATAAACACTACACCTTGATCATCACGTCTTCTAGTACATGTATTCGTTGATACCTGCGTGTGAAGCGATTCCTCCAAATACAGCTGAGATGTCCGGGATCTAACAAGGCGTCGTCTTCACACGAGCAGTCGGTTTCCAGGGGGAACGTAATGCCTTGGATATCATGCAGCCACCGATCGTCGACGAAATGCGCCAGATCACAATCTCACAATCGATTCATCGAGGGACGGTTCCGACCCGTTGCTCTTCTCTCTCAAAATAAGATAAACACACATTAAATCAAAAGTCCTAGTAACTCTCAAGCAGGATCTAGCTAAACTGATCTGTCCCCCGCAAGGTAGATCCAAGCAATCAAGTCAACGACGCAAGAAATCACGATGGGTAAGTAGGCACGATGGCTAGGCACAATCGATCACAGAGATCAGAAATTACAGTATCATCGTAGTGATACATACACCAAGTTTACGCTGGAGGTCCATGACCAACCGGATTCCACACACAAAGGCGCGGCAGAATTCGCGTGGATCTCCGTAAGAAACGCCACTTTCATGAAGGATGGCACAGGGAAATATATATCATCGCCGCGATAACGACACACCTTCCTCGAATCGTAGATGTAGATGAAATACACAGACTCGTCGAGTGATATCACATCACTTCATCGGAGACGACGATACCCGCTCCCTCAAGGCCTTACGAATGATCGTCGCGTAGCGGACAAAACACATCACACCAAAGATATCACTTCCATATCAATGTCAATAAATTCGAGCATAATCAAACAAACCACGAATCGAGCTAAGCTGAAATAAGTTTACAAGCCAAAAAAAAAGTCTTTCAAAAACGTCAGCAAATGTTCTACGATCCAACAAACACGACACGACGTGAGGTGAGATAACAACGCATGCAATCAAACCACTCAAGGTCCACAACCCCCTCCGAAATCGTCCTGAAATATCCATGTCCATATCCATTCGTTCATACATTCCTCCACTCGATGCATCACCCCTTTCACCCCCTACACCACACTAGCAGGAGGAGGAGCAGGCCGACGACCCGTCCCGATACCCGTCCCAACACGTACAAGCGTCTCCAACGACGCCTTCCCATTAATCACCAAATCCTCATCCCACTCGACCCTATCCTTCTCAAACAACATCACGATCGTCGAGCCGCCTGCAAACCAACACCAATCAGCCTCTGCATCCTCGTCCCCCCCAAAAAAAAAGATGGAGGGAGAACCCACTCACCAAACGCAAAATACCCAAACTCCTGCCCACGATGCACATGCTCCCCCTCAGACACAGTAGTCTGTATACTCCCCACCATCATCGCACCCACACACACCGCCATCACCCGCCCAAACTGCACACTATCAATCGGCACAATCTTGCGCACGTTCTCCCCATACACATCCAGCGAGCTCCGGATCGCCTGCGGCTGCACACGCACGTCAGCTCCCCCGCCGGACTCAAAAGCAACAGACGTACGTTGACAGTATAATACTCCCCCGCAATGACCGACATCGGGCCGACCGTGCCCTCGACGGGCGAATGGAACCGGTGATAATCCTGCGGCGCAAGCCTGAAAATCACCAGCGCGCCGTCCTTGTACCGCTCCGCCTCGTCGCGGTACGCCTCGCCCAGGAGCTTGGGGACGCTGAACTCGCGGCCCTTGATCCACAGCCGCGTCGCGTCGTCGACGGTCGAAAAGGTCATGAGGCGGCAGTCGGCCGCGCTGACGAGCCGGTACGGGTCGTCTGGCATCTCGATGGGCCGCGCGGAGGGCTTGAGTTTCCTGTTGCGGTGTTAGATTAGTCCAAGGGATGTTTTAGGTAGACTTGCCGGTAGAAGAATTCGTTGAACGTCTCTGCGTGTCAAGTTAGTGGGGAGGACGAAGAATAGAGGAAAATAAACCCACTGAATGAATCTAGCGGTTCGAGGATCTCGTCGACGTTCAACCCATGGAACTCGATGAACCCAGGTATTTCGGCTGTCGAGTGCGGCGAGTCATACTTGACACCCTGCTTGAACGAAAGCGACCTGAGCAGCTTCCGAGCTGAAAATCCGTCAGAATGAAGACTCGAAACCACACCAAAGGTGCACCCACCTCGCCCGCCTTCCATACGACTCGTCGCGCCCTAGATGACAATCAACAGGAAAAACATGGACCAAAAGGCAAACGAACCTTGTACAACAACCTAATCCCAAGCCTTACATACACCTGCATCTTCTCCTCCTCCAACTGTCCCGTCATCCGATTCTGAACAATAATATTCGCCGAATTCTGTTGTGCCTTCATCAGCCAGAATACACTAGCAGCGAACAAAAAAACACGCACCGCGCCCAGGCGATAATCACCCCCGCCGACCTTTGTAATAATCTTCGTATACCACTTCCTCTGCGCCTGACTCGCCGTGACATACTCGCCAACCACAATCCGACTGATCTTTGCCCAATCCGTGCTCGCACACACCGCCATATGCGTGATAATATCCACCTCCGCCTTGTCGCTCAACCTCGGCCGATGGCAGATCGGACAGCTCTTCACATTGATCACCCTCTCCGCGACATCGTCTTCGCCCGACGCAGGGTCAGACGACGACAGCGCAAGTGCGGGAGTCTTGCGACGGCGGAAGCGGCTTCGCTTCTTCGTCTGTGCAGGCGCAGCACCCGCTACCACTCCCACCTGCGCCTTGGGCGGCATCAACCCCTGCGCCTGCACACTTCCCGCACTCGCAGACGGCGTAACCGGCGCCGGCGCCGACGCCCCGCCCTCGCCCGCATCGTCGCTCGAATACGCAGACGACGAGTAGCTCCCCGGCGTGCCCTCTCCTTCCGCGGCACCCCCGAAATCAATGCTGCTGAGATCAAGTCCCAGCGAGGCGTCGCCGCCGTCCTTGCCTGAAATGGGTACCACAGGCGTCTGGTTCGAGCTCGTGCTCGTGTCGGGTCCTTGCTCGCCGACCCTCCGACGTTCACCCTCGGGACGCCCGAGCACCGCCTCGAGACTCTTGATTACGTCTTCGACGGTGAGCTCGTCGACGTGCGGCTTCTTCCCGCGTTCAAACCAAAAGGCATCGACGGTGTCGCGCGTGAGTGTAGACCCGAGCGAGTCGAGCAGGGACGTGAGCTCGACATGGGAGATGGTGCTGGTATCGTCGGTGTCGTACTGGGCGAGATACTTGCGCCAGAACCGGTGACGGAGGAGGTCGTACGGCTGGTACTTTGCGCTGGAGAGAGTTGAGTGAGAGAATCGATGAGAGGAGACACAAACTCACCGAACGTATATGACGGGTTGGTGTCTTCCCTCCCACTCGGGCTCCTTGCCAGCCTCGCCTTCGAGGCGAAGCTTGAACTCGATCATCTCTTGCTCTCCAGATTCAGAGTCGTAGAGACCTGTCTCTGGATTTTTCTGAGGCGCTTTGTTGATGAGGTCTTGTACCTGGGTACGGATGTCAGTCGAGATTAAAAACAAGGATAAAATCGGACCTCGAAGCCCGCCTCGCCGACAAAGTCGTTGCTGCTCATCTTGTCCCAATCGTGCACCCTCAACTGGATGGTCCACTTGGTCTCGTACTTCCTGACATGGAAGAGAAGCTTTTCGTCCCATGTGGGGTTCAAGGAGTGTCTGACGACACGTGTGCGGAATACCTTTTTTCCAAAGGAAATTACGACAAATGGGTCCATGTCGAAGGAAGTACGCGTCACTGGGAATGATCAGGATGGATGACAGAGGGACAAGAAAGACCTACTGTTCTTGAGCCTGGGCAGATCTTGGGCGCGCAAAACCTCGAGCATGACGATACCCATAATGTCATTATTCCCGGCATCGTATGAATACGCTTTACCCTTCCTGGGCCTCTTTGTCCTTTTTTCTCCTTGAGCCACGAAAGGATCGGCGTCCTCTAGGACGGGCGTGCCCGGTGCAGGGCTCTTTTTGCCAAACAACCTGCCCTTCTTTGAGCTAGTGGAATCAGAGGGATCTTCATTGGCGTGCGTGGGAGAGGAGGAGAGGGACGAGTTTGGAGACGAGGAGGCGAAACCGGAGATACGGCGGATGGGGATGGTGAACTTCTTGGCAAAGGGGGAGGAGGGCGGTTTGGCGGTGACTGGGGTTGGGACAGGGGTGAATGGGATGGGCGGGTCAGGTGACGAGGGCTGGATTGTGAGCACCGGGGCCATGGGCGCGTCGACAAAGTCCGAGTCGGATTCGTCGTCGGATTCGGCTTCGTCGGAGGAGAGGCCGCCGTCGTCCTCGAGGACTGAGCTCGTGGAGATCGTGCCGACGCCTTCGGTCTGGGAGGGAGCATGAGCGGAGTCTGAAAGAAAAGATGGAGACGCACGGGCGGGGCAGACACGAGCGAAAGCCGCGACCGTTTCAGCAGTTCCTCGTAGATTTCGTCCAATTCGAGCTCCAGCGCAGACCTGACAAAACCGAGTTTGATCGTCACGGCGCCCGTCACAACGGCGCCCACCCGCGTCGACTCCAGGTTCACAGTAAATGCCTATCACAAGTCAGCACACCCCGGCCCAGCGCAGCACGCAGACCGACCTTGTTCGACGGCTCCTCCCAGCCAACCCCTCTGCCCGCCGTGAACCACTGAGTGAGCGGGATGGCGACCTCGCCGAGGTAGTCCTTGCCCAGGGTGTCCTTGTCCCAGACGACAATCTCGATTGCGCCAAGACTGTGTGCGGCACTGAGGTAGATGGGAAAGTCCCAGGATGCTTCGCGCGGGGCATAGATCGGCGAGACTGTGCGTTTGGCGACAGGAGTCTGGTGTCGATTTCCCAAGAGGGAAACAACGACAAATGGGTCTGACAGCCCATTGCGATCGCGGGCTGCGAGGGCCGAGCATCCGAGGATCTGCACGCGCAGAAGCACCACCGGCACCTCTGACGGCGACTGGCGCGTGATGCGTGACGGCAGCCGCGCTGCACTTTGTAACGCCCGCTTCAGCTGCAGCCGGGGCGCCATCGTCGTCGTCGTGGTATGGGAACAACCTCAGTGTCACATCGATCGAGATCCCCACGTGCTCTGATGCGTCTAACGTCATTGGTGCCTTCAAAGACATTTGTAATTTCCCATCGATATCTTTTTTCCCCAATACGTCAGAAGCTGGCGACCTCACAAGGTACACAATCAGTCACCGAATTGAAAGCAACGAGGACAACCGTGGCATGTACACGGGGATGGGGCAACGAATAACGCTATCGATCCGTAGTTGGTACGGGCTCGGCCACGCTTACAAAACTAGAGATACGCGCTATCCACGCATTCCATTCTGGCCTGCGAAACAAATTGCGGTGATTTCAGGTTGCCGTTTGGCAATTGTCAAGCTAGGAAAATCAGTGAATGCCCCGAGAAACACCTTTTGTGGGCAACTGATCAACAATATCTGATGCAAGTACACTAGCGGCTGAATTGATCTGACGCCTCAATGGTATGCAATATCCCCCGAATCTGTCGCAAGGTGGCTCCAAAGTCTGCCTCGACATAATGGGAGATTGGCTGGCGTTTTGTGTAGGCCAAATTTTCAATATCCACTCAACGGGGCACAACACATACTTAGAGGGCTGTGGGAGCAAACTGTCGAGTACAATCACAGCATCTGTCAGGCGCGCCGGGTATTCACGTCGAATTGAAGTAATAATCGGAATCAGGCACGCAAACTTCAAGAAAACATTGTGGCTCAGTCTGGATACCTTCAACAGGAAGCATTCCTTCCATTGCATATTCGACTCCTGCTTTGGGATATATGACTCTATGGTCAACATTAGAATGGCAGCCTCAATTTACTTCCGGGATTCACGGCTATTGAACCCCACATTCTCGATCAAATAGTCATCCGACCCCCAGAAAGACATGAAGTCCCTCAAATTCCAATGATATATCTAGCATCCTCCGCAAATTCTACCCGTCTCAAACACCTGCCTACCATGTTCAACCAGATCCTTGCCAATCACCGGTCTCACCGCATGCACACCTCCGGTCTTGCAATGGTTCCTGGTGGTATGGTCAGAGAAAGGCAGCGCTACCTCACCTGGGGTTGAATGTCGGTCCCATACAACTAGACAGGAAACATTCCTTCCGTTGTATCCTCGACGGGTACCCTGTATTTTAAATGACTTAACAGTCAACATTAGAATGGCAGCCTGGATTTACTTCCGTGAATCGTGGCTTCTAGAACCCCACATTCTCGATCAAGTAGTCATCCGACCCCTAGAAAGACATAAAAGTCTCCCAAGTTTCAATGATATATCTAGCATCCTCTGCAAACTCCACCAGACTCAAAAACCTGCCTACAATGTTCAACAAGATCCTTGCCAACCACCAGCCTCACTGCATGCCCATCATCCATTTCTCCTGCTGCACGTCCTTACAATGGTCCCTGGTGATATAGCCAGAGAAAGGCATTGCCACCCCCCCTGGGGTTGAATGTCAGTCCCATATATCAATTTACATGATCTTCCACAGCTGCGGGTTTTCAAGCTTATGCTTCTGGTTCTGTGAGCACCCGGTTGCAACTGCTTAGGTCTGGGGAAGAACGGTGCGTATCTCCCCGCCTCTTAGCGTCCATGAGCAAGAGGGATGTTTCAGCAAAAAGGACAAGTAATTGTCTGAGTGCATGACAGTGAAGTGAGTACTGGGTGCAGTTGACGCTAAGCCCAGTTTGTGATGGGACGGAACGATGATATGGAACTCGATAGGAATCAAGTCGATGATTAGAATCTACGAAACCAGGTTCCTCGTCAAAAGTCAACTCCTGTGCGCGTGTACTCAGAGAGAGAAACTAGGACCAGGTGAAACATAGACACGTAACGCGGTATCGAGGAGCAGGGCAGATTTCGAGGAGGCAATGTGTGGGTTGGGAAGGGACAGCAACGGACAGCACCGACGATCGATTGAACGACCCTTGTAGGAAGCAGACAATGGGTGAGGTGGGACTATAGGCGCGGCCCAATGAATGTTGTGCTAGGCAGCGGTTGCCGGGGGTAGGGACGACGAGTGCGGAGCCATTGATTGCTGTACTGAACAACGCCAAACACTTCGGAGTATTCCATCTTTCACGAATCTCTTCTGGACCCTCAACACAACAAACATAGGAATTAGAGCATAGAATTGGTCAGAAATTTGTACATCATGAGAAGCTTAGATAAAAATGAGAAAATCAATGTACATACATGTGTCTGCGCCCCGTCCGACAGAAGGCATCGATTCTCGCTCGTTGCGTCCTGCTTCTACTGGGATTCTTGAATGCGATTCCGTTCCGAGTCATATGCTTCTTCCGTGGAAAAGAAAGTACAATGTGTGTCCTTTTAGAGGCTATCGTCATTCGCTGGAAAAAGCAGAGAAACCAAAATCTTATGCACGCGAATAATGATTTGGAATGCATCCATGGATCGAGGAGATGCTTGTTTCATTGGGACCCCTACTGTATTACGAAGATGGGTTTGTGTTTCAGACTCGCTTCGTCGTTGTTCTAAACATCTGCTCTTTCTTTCTCGATCGACGCTCCTTGTGAACTTTGTGAGATTCTGTACTGCGTCCCACAAAGCATTGCTTTTTCCCCCTCTTTGGCTCTTAACGGTCGTCTTCCAACGAGAATAGTCATATTACCAAAAATGGTTTCTTCCGCTGTCCAGTCATCCCTTGCGATGAGAATCAGTAGTGAACTATAGTGAACTTTTTCACGAGAGACGATAAAGGACGGCAGGTTCTGAATCATTACAGCCTCCCGCGCGGACGGACTCGGTAGTTTTGTTATAGCACAAGGTTATCTTCATTTGTTTGACACATATTGTACAACAAGGTTTGGTAATCCATCGGTTATGGTATCAGTGAGTAGTGAGATAATATTTAGGTGGTCTAGACGTCGTATAGTGTGCGGCAAAAGAATTAGGATAAGAAGGTAGGGATATACCAGCGGCAAGAAGGTAGGGATGTACCAGCGGCAAGTCCGAGGTAGGGGTATCAGTAGAGTGTTGTTGAGTCGACGGAGGAGACGATGCCGCGGGCGCACGAAACCCCTAATAGTGTACTTTCAGACGAAGTCTGTCTCCCTTCACTTCAAGGCTGACCTGCGGAGGCTGATAACATTGAGACAACATCGATTTACAGCCGATGAGGGAGACAAACCATAGCAACGTCGACAGAACCGTGATCTCTTCCATTCTCAGTTTTCTCGTCTATAGCTCCATCCGATTCTGCGCCACGTTGATTTTTATTGGGGTCGATCTGCGGTTCACGAGATGAATGAGTGTAGTATATGAACAGGACATGGATCGACGTACATGAGTCTGAGCAGACTTTGAACAATCTGCTTCGGCTGGAGATGCAGCGGACTTTGATGCATGCTGCGACCGTATCGATCTGACGAAACGAGGAGGAAGAAAAGACGCGTTAGGCAGGTGCTCGTGAGGCACCGCGTCAAGCTCCCTTTGTTCTTGTTCTCCTGTGGCCGGCTTTGAGAGAACTGCCCGTGGCATTGCATCGAGCTCTAGATCGATTTTCATCATGGAAAAAGAGTAAAAGTAATGAGAGCGAGAGTGATTATATTTCAAATATTTTTCGCGTTACGCATGCTAGCCAACATTGATGCCTCGAATTGGTTCCCTGTAATTATCCATAATTTCCTGTTATGGAGCAGTCTCATGTCACTAGGCTAGGTAGGTCCTCAAACTTAACTTGACAGTCTTCGATTTGAGCCTAGCTTTATTTGGATAAGTACTCTCTATAAATATCTTTGAGCTCTAACTCAACCTGCCTCAACCTCAGGGCACTATTCATGATGCAAAGCTGGCAAAACACTGGTCTATAAGTCGGTGAGCAGAGTAATGTATGAGAACGAAGGAAAGCACAGACAAGCGTTCCTTACATCGAATTTTCCACGGACGGTCAAGACTCACCGATGGCTGCTGACATATTCACCGACGGAGAGGCGCAGTAGGCAGAGTTGATGTATTCTGACGTTGAGCTTCAGGGCAATAGGGGCAGAAAAAAGACATGAAGATAGCCAGGAAGGACCAAGAACAGATTAGAATGATTAGGAGCATTGAGAGAATGGTAACCCGTGGTATCAGGAGAAGTCAACGATCGATATATAGACAGAGAAAGCACTGCTCTGAACCACCAAGAATAATGCATGTCCTTGCGCATTGACGCCAGCTTTCCCCTTCAAAAGCTCCTTTGGCGACCCAGATCAGCATATACCGACAGGGAACGATGCTCACTCTTTTTCCTTGAATTATTGTGTCTCAGAGTGAATGCTGACATCAAGGGGTCTGTTTCTACGGGAACGGTGCGGAAAAAGCTACGGAGCAAGGAAAAATGACAATTCAGGTGTTCCGCAGAAGCAGTTGGAAGTTTCAAGAGACAAGATCAGCATATACCGACAGGATCAGCAGTTGCCGACAAGATCAGCGGTTGCCGACAAGCACTTACCGACAAGATCACTAGTTACCGACAAGATCAGCAGTTACCGACAAGAGTTACCGACAAGAGTTACTGACAAGTTCAGCAGTTACCGACCAGAGTTTCCGACAAGTTCAGCAGTTACCGGCAAGAGTTACCGACAGCAGTTACCGACAAGAGTTCCGCTAAGAGTTACCGACAGCAGTTACCGACAAGAGTTATCGACAGGATCGGCAGTTACCGACAAGAGTTTCCGACAAGATCGGCAGTTACCGACAAGACTTACCGACAAGAGTTACTGACAAGTTCAGCAGTTACCGACCAGAGTTTCCGACAAGTTCAGTTACCGACAAGAGTTACCGACAGCAGTTACCGACAAGAGTCCGCTTACCGACAGCAGTTACCGACAAGATCGGCAGTTACCGACAAGAGTTACCGACAAGTTCAGTAGTTACCGACAAGAGTTACCGACAAGTTCAGCAGTTACCGACAAGAGTTTCCGACAAGATCAGCAGTTACCGACAAGGTCAGGCATATACCGACAAGGAACGACGCTCACTCTTTTTCCTTGACTCATTGTTTCCCAGAGTGAACGCTGACATCAAGGGGTCGGTTTCGACGGGAACGGTGTGGAAAAAGCTACGGAGCAAGGAAAAATGACAAGTCATGTGTTCCGCAGAAGCAGTTGCAAGTTCAAGACTGAAGTGTAGTTGCAATACGCGGTTTGAAGGGATCTCTATATGAGAACCCGCAGTCCATTCAGTATTGCGCATGTTAGGTGGAACCTACTGAGGTACTATTAATTGTGAATCAACAGTTTCAAGATTGACATGCAGTCTCAATAAATTATTTTGAAGGGATCTATCTATATGAGATCCGTAGTCCACTCAGCGTGGTGCACGTTAGGTTGAATGAACCGATATCATTACCTATATGAGACTGTAGTCCACTAGGATGTAAGGCCTAAAGCAAATTACATACCTAGTGAGGTATTACTGATACAGAAGACAAATCATACGAAGTCGCAGACGAACACACGTGGCCTTTGTACACTCTCTACTTGGGGAAGCGGCCAATACCTGTTCCGGCATGGCATGTACTCGGTTGGCGCGGGCTGACCTGGTTTCGATGCCTAACGTGACGTTACCATCGATTGGAATATTTGCTACGTAATACGGCTAGAAACAATACCTACTGCGATAATAGACTCATTTTTAGAGGTCACTCACAGCACTCGCTTGCCGTCGACGAGACTTATGGACTAATCAATCAACTAAGACTTTTCAGCACCTAGCCTTACCTTTTGCACGTGTTACGATATACACAAGAGAACTGATCTGGTCACAATTCACAATACAGGCGTCTTGTACTACACGAAAGAATATCTATACGTTGAATGAGTCATTGGCCCACATTTTCCAAAGTCCAATCTTTATCTGAGCAGTACGGGAGAATTCTCAATATATAGATATATATAATGTACCGATGACTGTGGGTATGGTACCTAAGGAATTATTTCACGGTTTTGAAGTGTTAGTAAAGTGGGGCCTGATTGACTCGATCACCATAGTTGAGTATATACGCCACAAGACCGAGTGTTTCAGTAAATATCTCAGGGGTCGATCATGGAACTAGATATCTGTGGATTATGGCCTGCATCCTTTATAATGTCAAGTTATTCCATCATATTTCTACAATTGAGACTCATCTTTCTCCTTGATCATGTCCTCTGACCACCAGCAGTCTACAATCTGCCGCTTCCTCTTCCACTAAACTCGCTGAACTTAGGGTCAGGGTACCCTTTCTTCTTCAATCATTTATTTGTTTGAAAAAACTCCACACAAGCTCTTCATCTACATTGACAGTCACTCAAGCTCGGAAGGGACGCTCCGAGGCACGTTTCTTCTGATTTTGTGAAGATGTTCCTGAGAATGATTATCAGCACCACTCGATTCATGCGCTTCCTCCTTCGTTCTTTCGATATTGTACGTGTCCGTATATGTAACTGGAGGACGATGAAATGCAAGTACATGCACAACAAGTGCGATGATCGTAGCGCAGGTAGGCTTACAAAGAAGATATGGGCAACGTACTGGAGCCTTCCGATAACGTAGGTGAAACAATCTTGAGACCGGGAGACCACTAACCGGGAATTAGTCGGGTATGTTCAAGATAATCCCAGCAGAGACCACAGGGTTCAAGCGCTAGTCCCACAACCCGCTTCGCGCAAGTTGGGTCGCCAAGCGGAGGACTCCAAAAAGGCTGCGGTAAGATCTTACAAGCAACACAAAAGCAACACTCACTTCAATCATTTCTAAACGGCGCTGATCTTCTGTATAATTCTTGGAAAAATATGGCTTACTTCCTTGTCCTTGAAACTCCCCCTCTCTAGTATTTCCCATGTATACCTTCGCTGAGAAAGTAAGACAATGAGATCATGGCAAGCCCTTTCGACGTGGTTCTTTCTCATTTCTAGCCCAGGAGCCTCTGTCTAGCAATCCTTGCGACCACGGCTTCCAAATGAGGAGTTGTACTTGGCTTATTCACGAGTGTGTACAATTGTTACCCTGTATCTCTCAAGTTTAACTACCCCGAATGTTTGTTTATGCGGTCACTTACTGAAGCTAAGTCCCCTCGCATGAACAATTGCCTTGATCCTATTGCTTGCATTTCTCAACAATTCTCGCAGTATCACCCACCCATCTGTTAAAGACTAGAATCTATCTCGTATTATTTATGTTTTTTCTGTCGCATTCTAATGGCAAACACGTGAAGGTGAAATATACCTGTCTTCAAGCCCTTCTGTAGCACCTACAAACCTAGTTGTAAAATCAAAGTGGACGGAGTAAAAACGATAAATAAGTTCTTCAACCATGTCGATCGCGTTTTCTTGATTATCAAACTTTTCTCCATTCAAAGTAACCATGGTCTTATCAGGGGAAAAGACTAATCGTTTGCAGTCAAGCGCGAGCTTTTTGTCGGTATGGAGAAAAAGGTGTGCATGTTCAAACTTGGTCATCTTATATCTGCATTCTTCTCGTAAATGTGGCAAAATCACCAGGTGGTAATTGTCGTAGATACTGAAGGAAATTCAACGCACCCTCCTTGAAATCCCACGCAAAGATGCAACTTCAGGTACTTTCACGTTCACATCCTAGATGTGTAGCGTTTGACGCGCTTCCGTTATAACATCGTGTCCAAGACTACTTGCGTTGGTCAGGATGATGCACTATTTAAGGCCAGGTCGTCCAACATTAGCCAGAAGATGTGGACCAATTGTATAATGCAGACATGTATTCTTTCAACACGGACG
>JAGGAU010000341.1:0-14932 GCA_017657275.1 Termitomyces sp. T108
TCGAAAAGGGGAGGGAAAAACTACGGGACTGGCAGGGGGACAGAAAGATCACGATTCAGGCCTGGACGTCATGAGAGAGTATTGGAAGGAATATCCGGCGACCGGTCCGTGGAAGGAAGATTCTGCAGAATTAAGGTTCAAACAAATGACGAAATTATGAGACCGACTGGCAGTCAGAAAGTGAATCGGGGGGGGGATCGACGATGCAGAACCAAGTAGAAAATAGTATAAAGTGTTCTACGTACACAGGAATAAAACAGGTTTGAGTACCCCGCATTGTGCAGCTTTGCTCGCCTCCCAAGATCACAGTCCGGTTGACGTGTGTCCCCGCTGTCTTGGTTGTCTCGTTGTCTCGTGGTCTCGTGTTCTCGTGGTCTCGTTCGTCTCGTGGTCTCATTAGTCTCGTATCCTTGTCGTCCTTCGACACACTCACCTTCCAACCAAACCTTTCGTAAAGGGCCTTCCGGATTTGGTCGACTACCAACTTCAGTCTCTCAGGAGGAGTAATTCTCTTCCACAACGGCTACTGACAACGTTTTTCGCCTGAGTCCCGTTGTCTGGGTGGTTGCCCATGTTGTATTTGTAAGGGTTATTTGCAAGGGTCAGTCAGTTAAAACCTTGGTTAGTGCGGAACTTTGACGTGAATGATTGCCAGAAGTTTGTTTCAGGAACCTGTTGTGTTTACCAATGCTTACTTACTCTTCTGATTTTGAAGGCACGCTTCCTATTATCCATCATCTTAGCTCGTCTGATTTCGAAGGTGAATCTGCGTATAGGTCTGTTTCTCCTGCACAATATTCTGTGTCGATCTCTGGTGTAATGACGAGCATATGCCAGTTCCACAAGGAATACACAGAATGGAATAAATATCGGAATTCCATTTACATTCTTATGCCAAAGGTTTATTCAAGGCTAAGCTTGCACACAGTATTAAACACAGAGCGTCTCGTCCAGGCAGACAATGTCCAAAGATGTATCAAGAATATTGCATACCACCATCGACACCCACCTGACAGTCAGTCAACAAAAGCAACACTTTGAGTCAAGGAAAAAGAACTTACACCTTGGCCTACACGGAAAGTAAACATCAGCACAAGTAGGATATTGTCAGAAAGCACATGGATGGATCCTACCGGTTAAAAATCTTCCATCTTTTGACGCGAGAAAGGACACGACATTCGCTACATCTTCACCCCACCCATTGTGTCCAACAGCGCTTTGTGCACCAAACTGGGCAAAAGACTTTTTAGAGAATGTCAATGGTTTGCGGTCAATGATACCGGCTATACCTTCGCGTAAATATCCTCTAAAGGAATCTTGGTACCATCGGCAATGTCTTTGACTAGAGGATGTCAGTTTTTCTTGAAGCCACTTGAAATGTGCCACTCACTCATGTCAGTGTGAATGACCCCTTGAGTCCTGAGTAAGCATACATCCAGAGTGACAAAGCAAGTTTACTGTACCTGGACAATACGAGTTCACGGTAATCCCATGACGACCCCATTCAGTAGCTAATCATTATGATTGAGTGCCAGGAGGATTGAAAAGAGAGCATTGACGTACCAGCAGCTTGGGTAAGTCCACGAACTGCAAATTTGGTAGCACTATACGCCCCTAGACTAGCTTCCCCTGCATGCTTCAATCCGATACATATCCACATATAACGTTAAAGGGAAGGTTACCTCTTCTTCCGGCCAGGGAAGAAGCTCCGATGATTCTCCCGCCTTGGCCTTGCTTGATCATTTGCAGTGCCGCGTACTTGTAACATAAGAAAACGCCCCGCCCATTAATCGCAAAAAGTTTGTCCCATTCTTCGACATCGGCTAGTCTGAAATGAGCTCGTCGTTCTCACAACTATGGAATACATGAGACGAACTTTCGGTGATGAGATGTGCCCTACATATGCCTGCGTTCGCCACCATCTAGATCAATGCAATTCAGACGACAACTGATTGTATTGACGGATGCGATCACCTACAACGTCAAGGCGCCCGAGATCCCCGACAATATTAGAAACCATGTTCTCCACGTCGCGTTGCATAGAAACATCGCCTACTGCAATCGCAGACTTCCTACCCTTCTCTTTTATTTGCGCTCTGAGAGTTTCAAGCCCATCTCGAGCAGCAGGGATGTCATTTATACCAACGTCAAAGCCATCCTTTGCCAGCCGCAACGCAATAGCACGACCAATTCCCCTCGAAGCGCCAGTCACTAGAGCAACGCCGAGGGAAGACATTAGGTCAAGAAGGAATACGAGAAAGATTTTGCTGGTACGACTTTTATAGAAAATCCAAGGGTACGAATACGGTAAGCGAACAATTCCAACTCCCATTTTGAGGCAAAGCTACATATTATAAGTCTTCCATTTCGATAGTCTCTTTGGAAGCGGAAAGATAAACTTCCGGAAGCATATGATCTCCAGTTGTACGGCCTGGCTATACGATCAGTCATAATAAAAACCTGTCAAGTGCTCCGGGATGTGGGAAACAATGGGATCTGCCTGCATAGGTATTGGACAACCCGAAACGGCATGAGTATTGATGCGTGCTGCCAGGGAACATCAAGGTCACTGCCGATGCTTCTGTAAAAGAAGAACTAGATCGGCCGATGCGTCGCTGAAAATAAATCCACTTTCAGAATATCTTGTGTAATACCTAGTACATCGAGAATGTGGACATATGACTTCGAATGAATGAGAAGCCCGGGAGTAAACGTGATATATGACGTTGGACACACCATGTGGAATTGATCAATGAGTTCGTCATGTGTATAAATCACTCACAACATGATATCAAAGATAGCTATTTATCCATTAGGGGCTCAAAGTTGGCTCTTACTAAGGTATTGTGACATTATGAAATGTCATACCTAATCTACATAATCATAATCAAATTACGAGGGTTGATAATCCGAGTTTTTTTACTGAGCATTCAAAGACATCAATTGTACCTGATTACAGATGATTATTCACAAATTGTTATTATCATTCGAAGAAAATCTAAAAATGGCCGCAAATCCAACATGAAAGCTGCAGGCACATAGGACAAAAATTTCCACTTACTTCACTTGACATGTATTTTAAGCTACATGACCATATATAAACCAATATAATGTGTGGTTTGAACAAAAAATACAGTCTTGGTAATGCCAATAATCCTTGGTGAGATGAATTACTTGTTGAATAACGGGTATGCAGGACTGCCCACATACACTGAAGTAGTTTACCACGTGACCATCAGTCAATTTTCGCCGCGGGACGTCTTCCTACTCTCTAGTTTATCTACTGAATAGGAAGACTCCAGGCATGTATTTATGTCTACTCTCTAGTTTATCTACTGAATAGGAAGACTCCAGACATTTTGTGAGAGCAATCTAAGTCTATCTGGTTCTCAACGTTCCAGTCTGTCTCACTGCGATAAGCCTACTGCAACATTACTTTGTTTGAATGTTTCTCGGCATTGGATAAATCAATCCAAAAGATCCAGAACTGTAAGAGCAAGGCTTGATTCTACAGAAACCTTCCACAAAGCAGGCTACAGCAGGCTACAAGCAAACTTGAGCAAGAGGTTCAGTAAGACAAGTGAAGAGTCAAGTATTGTTAGAAAAGCTTACAATTAGTCCAGTGGATATATCTAGTGAACACTGCTAGTGGGGTCTCTCATGTACGCTATGATGGGCACCAGACCAGACATCGCCTACGCCGTCGGCGTGCTCAGACGCTTCAGCGCAAATCCAAAACGCCACCACTGGAATGCTGTGAAGTGAGTGTTACGATATCTCAACACCACTAGAGACATGGAATTACGCTTTGACGGAAATGATATAGGTATGGACATGTCATTCCACGGGTACTCCGATGAAGATTGGTCTGGAGACATCGACACCTCTCGATCAACGTCAGGATACGTCTTTATATCCATGCGAGGCGCTGTGGGCTGGGCCAGCAAACACCAGACCATGGTAGCACTATCTTCAATCGAGTCTGAATACATAGGCCTATGTCATGCAGGACAACATCTTGCGTGGCTTCGAACCTTCTTCGAAGACATCGGTCATGCGCAAAAGGGGCCATCGGACCTATTGTGTGACAACCAAGCGGCTATAATCCTAACGAAGGAGGCCCAATACAGATCTCAAATGAAGCATATTCAACGAAAGTATCATTATCTCCGTGATGACTTGGTTGCAAAGGGTGAAGCAGTCGTACGCTACGTACCTACAGAGGATATGGTGGCTGATATTTTTACAAAGCCCCTCCCTCACGACAAGCATTGGAAGTTCACAAAAGCAATGGGGCTCCGCCTTCCCACAAGTGGGAGTATCAAGGAGCAATGACACCCAAGACGTTGGGACGCCATAAGACTCAGGTCACGTGGATCGGCCGCGCTGCACCTGATACATTTTTTATTTTACTTATCACATCTCAGTTCGTACCACATTGACATGCACGAAGCTGAGGTGTGTATCGCATTGTTACTACTTGTATATCAGACTACTTACTTTGTCCATTCGGATAGGATTGTATTTGTCTAGGTAATATATCAGTTCGTACCGCATTGACGTGCATGAAGCTGAGGATTGTATTTGTCTAGCAAAAGTCCTCGATACTACACGTCAACTCTAATAATATGTTCTATTCTGAATATTTAAAATCAATAGTTAATCAACTAATACAGTAGTCTCGATACTGCATAACTTGAACCTAGTAACTTTTACCTGTTTTGTGCTTTTGAACTTGTCTTGAACTCTTTACTTTGTTTTTAATCTGTTTTATTATTAATCACCTAGTCAATTAGACCTCAGAGGCTTTACACAGTGAGTAAAAGCAGCTAGTGTTAACTTGTAGTATAAAAGCAGTAATTAAACTATAGACTTAAGTAAGTACAAGGTGAAATAAAAGTGACAAAATGGTTGCTCACACTCAGAAGCTTTATATAGGGAGTAAAAAGCAGCTGAGGGTGTTTGGCCAATGATTGTAAATTTGCATATGGAAATAAAGTTTATCTAAGCACAACAAATATCAATGTTGTGGCAGCATTGATACTAGATTATCCAGTGAAGTAAATAAGTAAGAAATAAAAAGAAAAGAAAGTTGTGTGTTACTTAAATGGTGCTGAACATCTCTTTTAAAAATCATACTTATGTTCATCTGGTAGCTTCATGATGAAGTTTTTGCAAGTACTGAAAAAGAATGCATGTCAGAGGACTATCTTTTCTAGTTCTTTTCCAGCTTCATTTCACACTGTTTCCTAATTTTTTTTCAATTTTTCTATGTTTGCTTTCTTGTAATTGTATAATATAATGTTGGTGCATGCACATGTACAAAGCTTAATGTTATATCATATAACCTTCTAGCTATTTCTTTGGGGCAAATCCCCTTTCCTATTTTTATGTTTTTCTTTTTTCTTTTCTTATTTCAAATACATTATATCTGTTTAAAGCTATATTTAGGCCTCTGCTTCTTGTGATTATGTAATATAACATTAGTATGCATGCATGCATAGAGTTTGACATTATATCACATGACTTTTTTCATGATTCTTTTTTAGTCTCTTAAATTTTGCCAACTTGCCTATTGGAATTTTTAGATTTGTTCTCTCTAGATTTTCCTCTGCTAGATATTTAGTTACTACTATGCTGTTGATTATTTCAATACTGCTTTTAATCTTGGAGATCAAAGCAGCTGTTTTAGCAGAGTTCCAGAGGGAGAACTTTATTCTAGAGGTCTTATTAAGACTTGGTCCAATTTGCAGAATTTGTTACACCATTAGAATAATAAAAAACTGTCATTACATAGATAGCTGCCTATCTGTATTTCATGTAGGACAGGACCTATGCAATATTCAGCTTTTTGAAGACAAAGTCATCTCTACAGAGCTGAATATAGGTGATGTACTATTGCAGGAACTGTTTTCTTGCATAGTTACTATTGTACACGTTTGAGAGTAGGCATAGAATGTTGAGATATTCAAGCCCAAGTGTAGGAAGGTACACAGTAGTGACAAATAGTGCTAGTGCTAAGCAGTAAGTTTAGCAGTTTAGGGTAAGGTGAACTTGAGTACTTTGCATCTATGTTTTTAAATATAGCAAGCAAGATCAGGCTTTGTTCCAGGAGGCTGGAAGATCCAAGATAGTAGTTAGAAGGGCTAGCTGAATTGTGGGGCTAACAGAGAACAGAAAGTCTGATATAGAAGAAATAAATAAAAGTGAGAAGATACTCAAGCAGGCTATTGACGTTTTGCTGTACTAGGAGTTGCAGGTAATTATATAACTAACAAAGGAAAATCCAAAGCTTACTAGAACTGATAAGGTACAACAAGAGTAACTATTTGCCTAGCAAAGGAAAATTCAAAAATAACAAGTCTAAGGATACTTTTGCTGCAGCATAGTGTAAGAGCAAGGCTTGATAAGTGTGAAACTCCTTCCACAGAGCCAAAAATGCAAGCAACAAGCAGGAGTCAAGCTAGCATAGAGGCAGGCAAGAGTTAATGAAAGAGCAAGTAAGACTCATAAAGGGTTAGACATTGCTAGAAAAGCTTATGGTCAGTTCAATAGATAGATCAAAAAAACAAAAAACACTGCTATTATTTGGTCAAAGATATTCTATTCTTTAGGTCACCAATATATACTACATTGGTGGCTGTGCTATTACCAATACTATTCAATTAATTGGGTTGTAAAGAAGTATAACTAACAATGATTGATGCTAAGTAAGATCTATACATATGACTCTATCAAGGCTAACAACTAAAAGATGGAAAGGAATAGAGTAGGCTGAGTAGTCAGTTAAGTGTGCTAGAGTATGTGCATTTTATTGGACTAAGCTCAGAATAGAGTTGAACATGGTCTAAAGACTGGTCTCTGATACATAGCACATTATTATGAAAGCAAGAGGCATGGAAACAACTATATAGATAGCAGAGCACTAACCTAATCCTAGACTCACTCTTAAGGAAGTTTAAAGATTTTCAAACTTGTTCAGAGAAGTCTGGGAGGTCTAAAAAAGAGCATTCTCTAACACTTAGATGGCAAATAGCTCTGGCTTTGGGAAAATGATGTTACTATTGTCTCTAGATCAAGAGTCATAGTCTGCATGCCAGAACAAGGCAACTTCTTCCTGCTTTTTCTAGGCTTGTGGTGCAGGAGAGGTTGAAGTTAGCCAGATAAAAAGACCATCAAAACTGCTATTATCTCAACTTCTTAGCCATGTAAAAGTACTTAACTGTCCAAATCTAAAACTTATGCTATGCACCCTTTAATAGATGACACCACTCTTTTAATAACCAGATAATTTTGCTATGTAAGTGGTGCAGCACTAGAAACATCAACTCATGTGCACTATGCTCTTGGTCCAGTCAATCTCAAAGTTGTGCTTCTAGAGCCAGGTAAAGTTTTTGCATCATGCTGGATAGGTGGAAGTGTTGAAGTTAGAGGAGTGTCTGCATCTGCACATAATGCTTTGAACATATAACAAGTACATACACCATTACTTTATTTTTGAGTTGTTTTGTAAGTATATACCATTATAGCCAATATCCTCACTTATAATTATTTATATTCAGTATATTGTGTACATTTCTGTATCTTTAGAAAAGTTCCTCATGTCTTTCTCATGTTATTTCTTCTCATGCTATTTCATAACTCTTGTGTTTATTTACACAACAAATGATGGCAAAGACACTTAAAACAAGTTATATGCAGCCCCTTAATAGTGTACTAGTCACAGTATACATTGACAGATCATGAATCAAGAATGTTATAATTAAGCTTGAGCAGAAGCAGGAATATGGCTCAGCATAAATAATAGAAAGAGCAGGGAAATAAGGTTACTACTGTGCATTTTTTAGTCAAACAACTTTGGAGAGGCAGTCACAATGCTCATGACCTTAATACAGTTCCACTTGATCAGTTTCCACACATAAAAAGTGATCTCCAGCTCGTATTAAATAGCATTACAATGCACTCAAAATGTAATATAGACTCTGGATAGATCAACACTATGAATAAAGAGGTACTGAGTGTTCTAGTGCCACATATATAGCAAAAAAAAGAGCGATATCAATAGAAAAAGTAAAGAGACATGCCAATCTAGAAGATAAAAGTGCTAATGGCTTTGCAAACAAGAGAGCAAAGATAGATACTACAGAACCAAGTTGAACTAACAATTAAAGAAGGGCTTGAGGTTGCCAGATCTAAGCTGGTAGAAGCAACACAATTCTTGATTTATAAAGAAATCATGAAAGCCAAAGAAATTCCCTGCAAAAGAGGTACTGTGACTTACTTTGGTATGATAAAATGGGCAATTTATATAGTCAACAAAAGAATCTGGGCTTTGACAAAGATTTGATAGAAGGAGCAAGAAAGTTCCTCTGAGAAGCATTGCACAGTACATATAAAATTGGGAGTTATTGTGAATGCATTCTGTGTATCCTGAATTTTGAGCAGAGAGTGAGTTGCATATCATGTGGCACCATAAAATCACTGGACCATATACTAACAGAAAGGACCCACTCCATGAGGCAAGAGGCATAAGCTTGAACAAACCTCCTCCAAATGAGCAGCTAGACTGTGCATTAATCACACACAACTTTACAGAAGAGAATGACAAAATGGAGGCCCAGGAATTTTCAATAATGGTAGTAGAAACAATGTATATAATATGAAAAACATGATGCACTTGGAAGATTGAAAAAGGTGGAGATGCACAACATAGCTTAAGCTGCCTAAGTGCTTCCAAAAATAAGAAAATATATGGTAAATTAAGAGTGGTGCTAACAGAACAAACAAAATTAGATTGCTGAGCAACAGATAAGAAAAACTTTAGGAAGATACTAAACTAGTCAAAGATTCATAGACCTTTCTGCCTGCATACACATTTTCTTCAAAGTCATGGAAAAAGATTGCTGAGGTTTTGTGAGCATGGGTGAAGAAACAACCTTGAATCCCACATAGCAGCATGTAAAAGCATTCCCTGTAGAGTGGTCCTGAACTCAAAAAAAAAAAAACTGAGGCAAGTAAACCCACATAATATCAGGTGCAGAAACTAACTATTGTGAAAATCTACATTCTGTAGCAATACTAGCAAGAAAAAAAAGAAACAGGAAGCTTGCAAAACAGCTACCAAGAAGGGCAATTCAGCAAGCACAGAAAAATGTCAGGCCTGCTTAAGGCATGAATGAACGGGGCAGATGAGCTAGCCTGGGCTCATAATCTGCAACACTGAAATAAATGCCCCACCAATGAACAGGCAGCAACAGGCGAGCAGAATTGAGATGTAAGTATGAGTAAGCAGTGGCAGATAAGCCACACATGAGCTGATTCATACCCATAACCAGTAATGCTTACTAAAAGATGGTGGCAGATAAGCCACACCTGAACCAGCTAACAACCAAGCACTGGCAGAGAGGCCACAATCGCAGAAACCTCCCGGACACGCCAAAAAAGTGGTCGCTACAGGTGTGTCATGGCAATGCAGATCAGCATCACCCCTCAACCGAATAAATTCTTGTAGTCACGCAGATAAGCAGCGATCCATATCGCGCATACATACGAACAACTTCATGATTCATAGCGTGCCCGAAAGAAGGAACACCACAACGAAACCAGGAAAATTCCAAGGAAAGGAGTCTTACCTCAAAGAGTCACTGTCTGGCCGGAAGCCTGAAGGATAGCCATCAACTAGTCATCAGTCATTGTCAGATTACGTTCCGAAGAAAGACGGCATATCTTCCCGCCCGTTCCGGACGTTGACATAGCACATCCTCGTCCCGCCACAGGTTCGCTGGGTGGACAGTCTCTACCACAATCCTGAGGAAAGCCCGGTGACATGGTGTGCAAGGAGGTATCTACTGCATCCAAGGACATGGGAATCTCCTCCGCAGCTCCTCTCCTCCGACCAGCTCGAATTCTCTTCACTGGGGGGTCCTCAGGCAATGTCACGGCTCACTTAGCGGGCAACATAGTCGAAGCAGAGCCGAAAGCAGCATGTGCAGGGCGTCTAGCCACCGAACTGTCACGCTTTGGGAAGGGCAGACCTCCCATGACGCTGGGGGAGCCGGACGATGGGGACAATCAGTCTCGTGTGAATGAATGAGTTCTGTTTTTGCCACCGGCAAGCCGCATTACAGGGCTAAGAGGCGGGGGTAGGGTATCTATTGTACTCTACGCCGGGTATGTATGCGGTAGGAATGGTAGTGTGCGTGTCTTTTAGTGTTTCTTACTGGAACTTTCCTCGCAGAGTTTTTGTGACGTGTGTGATGGGCGAGGTTACGGTCGCGAGCTACAGCAGAGTCAAGGCGTGCGAATTTTGGAGTTATGTACTTAGATTGTACGCGGCTTTACCTTGCCAACGCGCTTGTATGCGAACTCAACTCAAGACACGCCTCTTGTCACGCATCGAAATCCACGATGACGGACGAAAAAGGGCATATCTGGATCCAGACCCGGCTTGGCAACGAAAAATGCCGACGGGTTAGTCCAACATGCCCGCGCTTCGCTCGACGTGCCGCGTCGAGTTCATGAGTATTAAAGCTCCCGCGGACTAGCCCATATCCTCGGGACAGGAACTTAGGAACCTTTCCCCAAACTCGAGGCAACAGTATTGCGAATAGAATTCAATTCAAACTATGTATCTATACCCTACGGACATAGTAGTCCCCCCTAGAACGCCCTCCACGGGCCTGAATCACATAGACTTCTCCAATTTTACTGTATCATTGGCCCTTTGAAGGCCTCCTATCGTGATCGGAAGATGGGCCGCATCTCCATTTTAAGCATCCGAGCTTTTCCCGGCCACCTATTCCGCCGCAAAAGAATTGGATCGCGAATAGTAAAGATATATGTACCGCCCACGCAATTTATAGATTTGGAACTGTTCCACTCAGTTGTTGACCTTATTGCGAATGGAATATCGTCAATCGTCAAAGTGTAGAGTATGAAACTGTGAAAAGTTCGTGTACCAAAAACATCTTACAAAACTTGCAATAGGCAATCCAGATGCTCTACATTCAACGAGTGAGGGCCTTATCTAGAGTGTTCAGAGCGAGCAAATCGATGCTTCACTTTGCCGACATTTCTCCGTCCGAGTTGACGTAACCTGTTGGTAGAGTAACTACTTCGAGGCACAAAGTAGGTTGTCAAGATTGGCAAGCGTACAGTTTGATAAATGCTGAAAAATATCCTCTCTGTCTGTGTCCACTCTTGTTGAACCGTTACATTGACCGTGTCGTGGCGAAACTCAAAGGTGGCGTCTATTTAAAAAAATTTGAATGGTGTCTCTGCATAAATGTCATTGCTAGGCGTAACTGGCATGGATGCAACGTACTATGTACGAACATGAATGATGTTTGTTTAAAAGCCGGCTTCTCAATTGAGCCAGAATCGGGAGATCAAAAGGAAGCGGATAAATCTCGGACTGCAGTTCCAGGGAAGTCAAGTATTTACTGTGGGTCTGGCCGGACTTATAAAGTCGACGAAATCGTCTCTGCTCTCCTGCTTTCCTGCTTTACGCCCATAACTTTCTTGATGGTAACGCCCAAGCTTTCGAAAGACTTTCTCTGGGGTTTCGCTACTGGTGAGTACATTACTCCTTTCGCCACGGCACTCCCTTCTTATGGCGTCTGGGTTTTATTCAAGCTTCCTTTCAAATCGAAGGCTCTGCGGCAGTAGACGGAAGAGGAAGATCGATCTGGGATGATTTTTCAAAGCTGCCCAACAAGACTTTGGATGGCAAGAATGGCGACATCGCTACGGACTCGTACAGACTGTGGAAGGAGGATGTTGCCTTGCTCGCCAATTACGGTGTCAAGGCTTACCGCTTCTCTATCGCATGGACGCGCATCATTCCTCTCGGCGGACGTGATGACCCCGTAAACCCGGCCGGAATCAAATTCTATTCAGACTTCATAGACGCACTCCTCTCTCATGGAATTACCCCCTTCGTAGTATGTCCATTTAACGCCTGATTCTATCAGGCCGAGCTAGTCCCTTACTATCCTCAGACGCTCTATCATTGGGATTTGCCTCAAGCACTGCATGACCGATATGGAGGGTGGGTAAACAAAGAAGAGATCATCAAGGATTACGTTAATTACACCAAGGTGTGCCACCGTGGAAATTTCATGCATTTTAGGTCAAAACTTCACTTCACTTGTGTTCCCAGGTCTGCTTTGAATCATTTGGAGATCGTGTGAAGCACTGGTGTGGCTTCTATCTCACCTGTCACGTCATTTTCCCTAACAATACTAGGTTGACCATCAACGAACCATGGTGTGTTGCCATTCTCGGTTACGGGCGTGGTGTTTTCGCGCCTGGACGCTCGAGTGACCGTACACGTTCACCAGAAGGCGACTCATCTACGGAACCCTGGATGTACGTTTGTCCTTTTTGTAGCTTCCATCTTTCTTAAGATTCTCTCGACTAGTGTTGGTCACCATTTGATCCTTGCACATGCTCACGCCGTCAAATTATACCGGGAATCATTTAAACCTGTTCAGAAGGGTCAGATAGGTATTACGCTCAATGGTGATTGGCAGATGCCCTATGACAACTCGCCAGAAAGTATGTTCTATTGTTTGACTTTTCAGAATATGCACTGATGTCAAGAGCGTTTTTCCAGATGTGGAAGCCGCTCAACACGCTCTTGACTTTGCAATTGGTATGTACAACAATTTTCGGCAAGAACACGTATTAATGATTTCCCTCCGATATTTTGCCGTCCCTTGTTCAGGCTGGTTCGCGGTACGATTTTTTCCCTTTCATTCCTATCGCTCTCTGTTTTAAAGCCTTATGATACAGGATCCCATTTATCTCGGCTATTATCCTCCCTACATGAGAGAAGTCCTTGGTAATCGTCAGCCCACCTTCACAGCAGAGGAGCTCGTGTTGGTAAAAGGATCATCAGATTTTTATGGCATGAACACCTATACCACAAACCTTGCCCGTGAGTAAACATGTTGATGTTAGCATGGTAACATTGTTGAACTTTCCATCCAGGCGCTGGTGGCGACGACGAGTTTCAGGGCAATGTGGACTATACATTCATTCGACCCGATGGCACGCAGCTTGGAAAACAAGGTTTGTCTACGAGTAATATTTAAACCAGACTAATTCACACATCGACATGCAGCGCATTGTGCGTGGCTACAAGATTGTACGTAACTGTTTCGCAATCCTATTAGGTACTAATTTATCTGTTCCACAGACCCCGAAGGCTTCCGTGCTGTATGTGGGCATCTTTCTTTTGTAATCCCTCTCATGTACCCTATTTTCACTCCAGCTGCTCAATTATTTGTGGAAGGTTTGTCGCTTTTTACCCCATAAATTCGAGTTTGGCTCCTTACCTTTTGTTAGAAATACAAAATGCCTATATAGTTAGTGCTATCGTGATATTGATCACACTTTTGCTCATTAAGCTCAACAGTGTTACTGAAAACGGCTTCGCTGTCAAGGACGAGAACCGTTTAACTCTTGAGCAGGCTCTTGATGACAAAGACCGGGTTGACTACTTTAAGGGTGCCACGAAAAACCTCATGTTGGCCATTTTAGAGGACGGCGTCGACGTCCGGTCTTACTTCCCGTGGAGTACGTGTCCTTGTGCTCCCTTTTGCTTTAACATTCGACTCAATATCTAGGTTTCCTCGATAACTTCGAATGGTATACCCATTTCCATCCCGATCGCAATTTGTCAAACTTATCCAACCAATAGGGCGGACGGCTATACGACCCGTTTCGGTGTTACATATGTTGATTATGCAACTCAGAAGCGTTACCCCAAGGCTTCAGCTCGCTTCCTGATTCAGGTGCGTTTCCACAAATCGCCTGTGCATTACGCCGAGGTTAAACCTATCCACAGTGGTTCAAAGATAATCATGAGCAGCCCTCTCCAATTCCACCTACTTCTGTCGTGTGTCGCGTGAGTAGTCCTGCAAGCACGACGACTAAGGCTGCACCCTCCACCACTGACCTTCTAGACGTCGAAAAGAAAATCGATTCACGTGATACTTCCGAGCCAACCCGCCCAGCTGTAAAAAAGTCGCTTTTTAGCCGTTTGATCGACGCCATTTTCCCATTCTGCAAATAACCGACCGGCATGTGTTAACAGTATTCGTTTATGACCCACGAAGCCGTTTCCACGAGCGACAAAATCGCGGTTGTGTATACCTAATTGATTCCGCACCATCTCTTTCTTTTAGTCCCTGTTGTCTACCTGTTCCATTCCTTATTCATCATGCATACAGATCACACACAATTCTTTTCACCATCTTTAATCTTCTGTATATTCCAGACAGTTTTTGTTCTTTTACTGTGTTGTATTTTTAACTTGGAGACTTGCCTCTCATGAACACTTCAGCATGTGTAAATCAGCAATGAGTTGTACCATTTGGCTATTCACAGTAGCGGTTTTGAGCCAATTTGAGTCTATTTTTGTGATCCTGAGTGTTGGTGAATAAGTAATGTCCTGGCATGAAGCCTTCAAGTCCCAATTCAAAAAGTTGAAAATCTCAGCACTTTTTCTTAAGAAAAAGGATTCTTTTTTCTTTTGATTTTTCCTGAGATACAGATGATCAATTATGTTTCCAGTCCTTATCTCAGGAATACAACTACATTTACCTTTTGTGTTCCTTTGTAAGCACTTGTCATATATTGTTTGGGTGTTTCTCAGATCAAATTCTTTTTTCCCTCATAACATATTAGATAAACTTAGGAGATTCCTCCAGAAACATACATTGAGAAATATGTAAGTGTTTCTAAAGAAAAACAGATTTAGATACACCTGCAATGTTGACAAGCCATGTTAATCATTACATGATGAGCAATGCACCCATTGACACTTCTCACCAAGTCTTTTTTTTTCATGTTTAACTCATTCTGAACATTAATATGTTTGCTTGAATATTTGAATCTACACACTTTCAATCTGCAAAAGGTATGT
>JAGGAU010000342.1:0-14925 GCA_017657275.1 Termitomyces sp. T108
ACAGGCTTTTCAACTTCACATCACCCCCACGCTACCAGAAGAACACTTAAGGGCAGAGACCAGCCCCCCAGAGCAGAGGACAGAAGAGGAAACCCTGCGCAAAGTAATCCCTCCTGAATATCACAAGTTTGCTGATGTGTTCTCTGAGGGCAGCACTAAAGAATTACCTCCCCACTGGACCTACGACCAGAAGATCAACCTCAAAGAAGGAACCACACCCCCCTTCAGCAGAATCTACAACATGTCCAAAGTTGAACTATGCACCCTCAAGGATCATCTTGACAAAATGCTGGGAAAAGGCTTTATCTGACCCTTCATCCCTGCTGTGAGTGCCCTGATACTGTTTGTCAAAAAGAAAGACGGCTCCCTCCACCTCTGCATCAACTACCAGGGCCTCAACAAAGTTACCAAGAAGAACTGGTACCCCCTCCCCCTCATTGGAGACCTTGTCAATTGTCTCCGGAGCACCAAAGTCTACACCAAACTCGATCTCTGGTTGGGATACAACAATGTTCAAATTGCCCCAGGGCACAAGTGGAAGACTGCGTTCCAGACATAGTATGGTCTGTTTGAGTACCTTGTGATGCCCTTTGGAATGACTAACTCCCCCACTACATTCCAATACTTCATGAACGATATCTTCCATGACATGAGCAACATCCTTGTCATTGTGTATCTGGACAACATCCTTGTCTATTTGAACTCCCTCAAAGAACACTGGGACCATGTCCACTGCGTCCTAGCCTGACTCCAGGAGCACCACCTCCACACAAAACCCAAAAAGTGCTCCTTTCACACCACCAAAGTCGAGTACCTTGGCATCATCATATCCCTCAACAGAGTTTGAATGGATCCCTTGAAGGTGGATACCATCCTCAACTGGCCTCCCCCCCAGAATGTCAAGGAAGTACAATCATTCCTAGGTTTTGCTAACTTCTACCGGAGATTCATAGACAACTACTCCGGTATTATGAAACCCCTCAACTGCACAAGGAAATCCCCTGAGCATGGGACAGTAAGTGCCAAAGTGTCTTCGAGCTCCTCAAGAAGGCCTTTACTGCCACCCCAGTACTACAACACTTTGACCTGGAGCTCCCCATTGTACTGGAATGCAATGCCTCCAACTACGCTATCACCAGTATACTCTCTCAGATGGACCTGGTGACAACAACACCCTCTGACCAGTTGCCTTCTACACTTGCTCAATGATCAATGCCAAACTCAACTACAACATCTATGACAAGGAGCTCCTTGCCATCATTGAAGCCTTCAAGCAGTGGCATGCCTACCTCAAAGGAGCCTGGTACTGGATCCAAGCTTTCACAGCCCTCTGTGCCTCCACAAACTTCTAGGCCCTCCTAACCAAAATGGACTTTTTGAAGATCCTCTCCATGACCAGATCCTTCTTATCTTTCTCCTGAGTGTTAGCAATGGTCACCAGAGCACTAGAACACCACACCTGTCAGGTTCCATTGACTGTGGGGGCTTCTTTCCTAAGCAAGACCTTACAGGGCAGACTTAGTGTGGTTATGGATATGAAGTCCTATGTGAGGATGAAGTCTGGGGCGAAGTCCAGGGTTTTGCATGGGTTGGGTTGACTTAGGAGCTGTAAGAGGGTAGTCCCAAGCTGCTAGTGCAAGTCCAAGGTTACATGGGGTGCTCCAGGATGTGGGGCATTGGTCCTGAGGTAGTGAGATTGGTCCAGGCTTGGTCCAGGAGAGAGCAAGGCAAGACAGGAGTTAAGACAAGTTTAAGGGACTTGAGAAGAAAATAGAGGAGAGATAGGAAATTCAGCAAGAATGAGACAAAATGGAAATGGGACAAGAAGATCAGTGCAAATGAGACAAAATGAGGCAAGTTAGAGAGCAAAGAGACTTAGAGGGAAATGGAAGAATTCATAGAAATAGACAAAAGAGTCAAGACAAAATATGGATAAATATGAGGCAAAGAATCAGGCAAGTGTGCACAATATCAAGACTACTGTACATGTTGACTTTAAGTACTCATGGAATAATGGGGTGGGCTTAGGAATGGCAGGGTTTGCATGTCGGGTGTCAGGTGTTGGGCATAATTGCTGGAGTGATTGCCAGGTGATGCAGATGATGGTGGGTTGGGCCATGGCTGCAGGTGTTGGGCATGATTGCTGGAGTGGTGGGAGTGATTGCTGAGTGATTGCTGGGTATCAGGCATTTTGCAGAGTTTTCCAAGACTGGACAGGTGGCAGTTGCTAGGAGCAGTGGGGTTCCATGGTGATTGCTGGGTGATCTGCCAGGTCAGGGTTGGGGGGGCAGCAAACCCAGGGCTGGGGTGGGTGTGGTGGTGGGCAGGGCAGCTGGGGTTGGAGGTGTTGCCCCAGGGTGGTAGGGTGTTCTCTGGAAGCAGGTCATGACATCAACCCCCCTCTAGTGTCAAGACCTTTGAGGCAGTTGTATGGCTGTGCATGCTTCTGCATGGAAAGAGAAGTCCTGATGATGAACTAGAAGTCCCAAACTTCATGTGAAGAGAAGCCCTGATGGCTATCTAGAAGCCAGGGGCCCACAATAAAAGAAAGAGAGAGAAAGAAAATTTCACTCAATTTTCTATTTTCTTATATCATCTCTTTCTTCTACTCCTTTGTGTTCCCCCACTCCTTCCATGGATGATGACAATTGTGTGGCCTTCTGGGCTGTGTACATGGAGCATTTCCAGGAGTATGAGTGTTGCCAGGACACATGTTGGATGGAGAACATCACTGGTAAGTTGTGTAAGGTTCTTCAAGGGTCTCTGAATTTTTTGTTCATAGAGTTGGGTGGTCAAATGGAGGGGGGAAGTTCCTGGCCAGTGCCCAGTAGGCCTCCAGGTCTTGCATCAGGGTGGGGTGTGTTGTCCTGGGGGTTGCTTGATTGTCCCAGGGGTGCTCTGGGTTTGTCATCATAGTCTGCTCCTCTGGCTCTTGGCCAGATCATGGTGGTCCCCAAGGTTTCCAGGGTGGCAATGGTGGATGCCATGCCTGCACTAGTGGCAGAGGCATTGCAGTGGCCTCAGGGTCCCCCTACTTACAAGTGGCGCTGGGTGAATGGTCCAGTGAGTGACCTGGAGATCCTTCCTGTGGTTTAGGCTGACTTCTCCAGTGTTTCTACTGCATGTGCTGGGGTGTGCCCTGCATCTTCTAGGCACTGGCAGAGAAGTCATGGTGTGATTCATCCATGTGCAGGGCCTATTGTGTGAATCATGAGAAGTGCTCAGTGTTGCAGCTCTGGCAGGCGTGGTATGTGGCTTTGGAGCAGGGGTGGGACCTATCCTAGGTGTGGGGTCAGATGGAGGAGGGTTTGGTTACATGAGTGGTAGAGCTGCTGATAGCATCACAACAACCCTATTCATGATATTAGTACTTGTGTCCAGTACTTGATTATACTTTTGTGGTGCCACATCACAAACATGTTCCCATGACTAGCTTCACTGATCTCCTATCTAATCTGGCAGATACAGGAGATCCTTCTGTGCTGCAAACTAGTGAGATGCCTCCAGCATTGATGTACCAGCCCCTGCCAAAACAAGATGACTGAGCCCTTTGTGACCCAAGTGAAAGCTTTGGCATGCCTAGCAAGTTATCTATATCATGGATGATGTCAATTGTGCACCCTGGTTTGAAGCTAGGGGAAAAATCTACTGCCTTGGGAATGTTGATAACAGCAGTGCACCTACGCCCATTACCAGCCACCAGCACCATATCAGCCGTCATCAACACTCATCACTGCCTGATAACACCACATCAGCGCTGGCCTTGACAAATTCTGGCAACCTCAATCAGGCAACCACTATGCATCACACATCATTCTAATACATCAACGCATCCCCTTGTCCAAACCCCAAGTCCCACACCTCCCCCTTGCTGCTCACCTCCTCATCCATTCTATACCTCCCATGCTCCCAAAGCAAGGCCATTCCTTTGTGAGCTTCCTTTACACCACTCAACTGGCACCAACAACTGCAGCACCATTGCGCAATCCCCAAGGCTTCAGCAAGAGTCCTGGTACCCTTGCACAACTCCTTGCATGAACCCCAGGCTCTAGCAAGAACTCCTGCACCATAACTCTTTTCAGAGCCCAGGCCTGTATCCCAGGGAGGGAGTTGTTGATTGATGATCAAGGAGTAGTATTTGAGGGGTGTAACAGGGTTACACCTGTGAATGATATGAAGGGGCAGTTTTCTGCCTGGACTGGAAGCCCAGATAGAAGTCCAGATGGGAGCAACGATGAATCTGACCATGACAGCAACCATGGATGCAGGCAGCATGGAAGTGATAAGGATAGTTGTGACCATTGAGAAAATGAGTCAGATTCAAGTTTCTGGATGAGGTAAAGCCCCACAAAGCAGAGGAGAAGCATATCTGAGCATATGTACACCAGGAGGGCATAAGTTCTTCCAGCTGAAAGACTGGGCCATGGATATCTGCTATCACCTTTGTGCTGCATGAGTTCATAGATGGGAAAGCATGGAACTGGTTCTGCAGACATGTCCTGCAAATCAACTGGAATAAACAGGATTGGATGTGTCTGTATAACAGATTTGTCAATGCCGCAACTATGCAGGAGGCATGTGAAGCCATCCAAATGGTGGTATAGAATGCTAGAACTGGCATCCAGACCTTCTATGGTGACTTGGTGGGCCAGACCCCAAATATGGCTGTGTACCCTAATGAGTATACCATCAGAGAGACATTCCTAGATGAGATACCAGCAGTGATGTGTTGTGCACTGATACACAACAATAATCTGTCACCAGAGGTCAATACTGTGACCAACTTCTTGGCATATGCAAGATGCTATGAGCAGTCCACATGGATTGCCACCCATTATGACTAGTGCAGCTCTTGCTATGCACAAGGGAACCACCTGTCATGATCTGCCACCACTGCCGGTACACTGCCCGCCACTGCCAGTACCCAGCCCTGGCCCCGGTACCCTCAACCTCACCAGGTCAGCTCCATAAACCCTGGGCCCAGACCGGTCCTCTCCAGTGGCCATCAGCACATCAGCAGCCATCAACACCCATCACTGCCCATGTATGCCACATCAGTGCCGACTCCGGCAACCCCCAGATGCCCACGCCACCATCAGTGCTTGCCCAGCAATCCCCGGCCCATCACCAGCACTCCTTTGTGAGTTTCCTTTACACCACCAACATCCGCAGTGCCCTTGCACAGTCCCTGGGCTTCAGCAAGAGCCCCAGCACGCCTTGCACAAACCCCGGGCTCCAGCAAGGATCCCTGCCCCACGACTCACCACGGAGCCTGGGCCTGAGCCCCGGAGCATGCCTGCTCCCTTGTATATAAGCCGTAGTGTAGTATCTGGTATGTCAGTATTGATATTGCATACTTCCCAGTCTCTAGCTTGCCTCAGTTATCATTTTGATCTATCTCTCTTATTGCGCATCCATTTTTCTGTTATCTCATACTTGACTTGTCTCGTTTCTGTTATCTTATTGCTTGTCTCATCTCATCTTCAATCTATCTGTTTCCCGTCTCCAGCCTCCCTCTAAGTTCCTCTTCAGTCTCTCTTTCTTTTTCTCTTCCTTCTCATCTCTTTGCCTTCATCCTCTTTGAGTCCCTAACTCTTTCGCCACTCCTCTGCCCTTTCCCAGCCCCAGGACTTAGCAAGTCCCATGCCTGAACCCCGGCCCACCTGCACACTCTCTTCCAGGACTTATTCCAAGCCCTGGAGCTCATCCCCGGACCCTGGAGTTCCCTTGACAGCCCCTTGGACCAGTCTCGGTCCCTCTGCACTCATCCTTGTCCCCTCAGTCCCAGTCTGTATGCTGCACTTGCCCTCTTCAGTTGTGCATGTAGACTTTACGCGTGCCAAGTAAGGATTTGCCCAGTGATCTGAGCCCCCATGGTCAGCGGGACCTGACACCACCAACCCATTAAGGTTGGAACTTTCTTGGGATTTGCCCAGTGATCTGAGCCCCCATGGTCAGCGGGACCTGACACCACCAACCCATTAAGGTTGGAACTTTCTTGGCAAAGCATTCCAAAATAGAATGCAACTGCAATCCATGGTTTGTGGTATGGTGAACACTACCTGCAAGCCATAGGCCTGGATCTGGATGAATGAGTAATGTACCAGTGATGAAGGATGCCCGATATGAGCCCAGAACAGGCCAGCCTGGATCAAAGGCAATGCAGGATGTTCCACCAAGAGTGGTGATGATGTCCAAAAGTCACTAGGCACTATCAAGGGTAACTGCAACCTAGCACCTCATGAAGAGAGACTGTCAGGTTCGCTGACCACAGGGGCTCAGACCACTGGGCAATTCCTTACATGGCACATGCAAAGTCTACATGCATAGTTACTGTCACCAAGCATGGGGCTGTGGGTGGGGATTTAGCACATATTCTGAGAAAAGGGGGAGGGGGCTCCAGAGTAAGGAAAGGGGAGTTCCAAGACTGGGGGTGAGCTCCAGGGGTTGAGAGCGAGTCTCAGGGGTGAGCTTCAGGGATTGTCTTGGTTATTGGGACTTATCAAGTCCCAGAGTTGATAGAGAGGAGAGCGAGGACAGAGGGCAGAACTTAAAGGAAGGGAACCAGAGAGAAGCAGAGACAATGAAATGATAAGGATAGAGATAGAGTAAAGGGGACTAGACATGAGGCAAGTAAGTAAATGGGAAAAAAATGAGTTGACAAGACAGAGCAAAGAGATGTGGAGGAGACAAGACAGACAAGTACAAAAGTTTAACAATATCAACACTACCCTACCAAATGTTTGTGGGGAACTTATACACTGACTACAGGCTTAGCAGGCAGCCTGGGGGTCATAGAAAGCAGTGGGGGGCACTGCAGGTGTTGGATAGTGTGCACTTGCCACACCACTGCTTTGAAGGTCACAGCAGCACTGCATGGGGAAGATGTGGCACAACAGGGGAGTGCAGCAAGGCAGAGTGTGGAACTGGTGCATTGTGAGGCATGACATGTGATACTGGGCAATGCATGGTACATTGAAATGAGGCGCAGCAGTGCATGATATGTGGAATGATGCATGATAATGCATGATGCACATGGTGCCATGCTGTTGTCTTCCAGGGCCATCCAGGGTTGTCAGTGATACCCAGGGGTAGGTTAGAGTAGTAGTTAGTGATGCTCAAGGTTGGGAATTGCTGGGCAATTGGAGTGATGGCCATATCAGGAGTTCCAGGTTGTCAGGTTCCATTGACTGCGGGGGCTTCTTTCCTAAGCAAAACCTTATGGGGCAGACTTGAAGTGGCTACAAATATGAAGTCCTATGCAAGGGCAAAGTCCAGGATTAAGTCTGGGGGTTTGTGTGGGTGTGTTTGACTTATGGGGTTGGTAGGAGGTGGTTCTGAGCTGCTAAGATAAGTCTGGGGTTGTGTAAGGTGCTCCAGGATATGGGGCATTGGTCCGGGATTAGGGAGATAAGTCTGGGCTTAGTCCAGGGAAGGCAAGGCGAGATGGGGATGAGACAAGCTTTGAGGAAGAAAAAGAGGTGGGAATGGAAATGAGAACAAGACAAGGTGGAAATGAGTTGAAGGGATCAATGAGAAAAGGATAAGAGGAAACAAGTTAAAGGGGAAAGAGACTTAGGAGAAAGGATAAGAGTTTACAGAAATAGATGAGAGAACTGAGACAAGATAGAGAGAGTACAAGTCAAAGGAGATTCAGACATGATAATGCAAATATCAACACTACTGGTACATGTCAACTACCTATGCCTTAAGTACATGATGGGGTGGGCTCCGGGATGGCAGGATCAGCAGTGTCTATTGTCAGGTGTTGGGCATGATTGCTGGAGTGATTGCCAGGTGATGCAGATGATGGTGGGTCAGGTGGGTCAGGCTGTGGCTGCAGGTGTTGGGCATGATCAATGGGGTGATGGGAGTGATCACTGGGTGATGCCAGGGTGATGTGTCTGATGGCAGGCCTTGCCATGAGAAAGTCTAGGTTGATGCGGGGAAGTCCAGGGTTGTGGTGATTGCTGGGCATCAGGGTCAGGGGGGCAGTGAACCCAGGGGTGACAGGTGTTGCAGTAGCAGTGGACATGGCATCATAATGGTTAGCAGGGCAGCTGGGGGGTTGGTGGTGTTGTCCCATCCCAGGTAGGGCAAGTTTTGGGAGTGGGTCATAACATGGGTTGTGTAAGCGGTCTCCAGGGAGGCATGTGAGGTGGTCTGGGCCCAGGGTTCAGACCAGGGGTATGAGCCATGCATTAAGTGTGTGCTAAGAAATATGAGAGTCCTAGGCAGGGTTCCAGTTACTCATGGGGTGAGAGAACTTGTAAGTTTTAACAGAAATAAAAGAGAAACTGCTTAGCAACTGGACGCTAAACTGATAGCCTGCCATAGATGCAAGGCGTTAGACTTCTGGCAATGGGGAGACTGTAATGTACCCAGTGGTACTGCTGGTAATTGAGGGCACCAACTTGAAGAGGCATGTGGTGACTAAGACTGCTGGTGTGAGTGATGTCAGGTTCTGCTGACCATGGGGGCTCAGACTATTGGGCGATTCCTTCCTTGGCAAATGCAAAGTCTACATGCACAGCTATTGTCACAAGGCATAGCATACAGACTGGGAGTGTAGGGAAGAGAGTGAGGATGGAGGGAACAGGACTGGTCTGGAGGGCTAGAGGGAGAGCTCCAGGGGCTGAGGAAAAGCTCTGGGGCTGAGAGCAAGTCCTGAGGGCAAGTGCTAGAAGACTGGAGTCAAACATTGGGACTTGTCAAGTCCCAGGGCTGAACCTTAAAGGGAATTGGTCAGGAATGCAACCAAGATTGAATGGAGAACTTAGAGAAGAACAGGAATAGAGAGAGAGAGGCAAGAGAAACAAGAGACTCAGAGAGGAAGACCAAGGAAAGAAGAAGAGTTAGATTGAGAGTAAGCAAGATGAGAAGAGACTAGAGTGGAAGTCAAATGAGTTGAGCAAGAAATAGATGAGTAAAGAAACAAGACCAAGACAAGTCAAGGGATAGAGTATGGATACAAGAACTGGGCAAGAAAATATGGAAAGGTGGGCAATATCAACACTACTGTATTAGACACTATGCTACGACTTATATACAAGGGGGGCAGGTAGGCTCCAGAATACAGGCCCAGGCTCCAGGGCATGTCACAGAGGAGTTCTTGCTAGAGCTTGGAGTTCATGCAAGGAGTTGTGCAAGGGTACCAGGACTCTTGCTGAAGCCCTGGAGATCATGCAATGGTGCTACAGTTGTTGGTGCCAGTTGAGTGGTGTAAAGGAAGCTCACAAAGGAATGGCCTTGCTTTGGGAGCATGGGAGGTATGGAATGGATGAGTGATGAGGATATTGTTCACACTAATGTTGTGATGCTTGATGCCACATCATATGTATGCCTGCCAACAGGCTAGTCAAGGGTGTTAATTCCAAGTTCCAAAAAGATAGCCCCAGACTCACCTTTGTACACATGTGAGACAACTAGCAGCATGTGTCTGGAGCTCTCAAGGTGTCAAGAGGCTGCCCAATCACATTAGAGATGAAACAATGGAGAAATTGTTGGATGACCCTCCACCACTTCTTTCCACACTTCCAACAACCATCCAATTTTGGAGTAGAATCATGACTTTTGCCTCTCACTTCATCACCTTTGTTTTCCTCTTCAACAGTAACATTTCCTTGACCTTTGCCTTGGACCATATCCCAACCTGCGTCCGCTTCCTCAACGGAAACATAAAGATCGGTCTTTGTGACACCATCAACAACATCCCCTCTGCAAATGTAGACAGGAACATGTTTGACTTTCTTCTCTTAGAGTTCTAGGAGGATCTCAGCCTCCGGAGCCAGGGTGTGTGCCCTCCATCCATCGTTCAAGAGGTATTTTGTTTCTGTTGCAATCTTGTACACAGGATAGGTTCGAGTGCATCGACCAGTCAGTGACTGAGGTTCAGAAAAGCAACCCCAAGCAAGAAATTCACGGATACAACAACTGGACGATCCACAGATGGTTTCCATTCCACGAGTTCTCTGTGAGCAATTTCCGCTTCTTGAGGAGTCGCACGACGCACGAATGGGTCTCTACCTCGACCAACATCATCAAGGTGGGAGAATCTCCAGAGGAATTGGACCAAGAACGAACAGTCACTTCGAAAATTGAACTTTTCGGAAACGATGGCACCAGCGCGGTCCCAGCGGATGAAACGGATATAAGCCCCAAAGAGAAAGATGGTGAAAGCATGACGACGATGTTGACGAGCGAACCACTCAGTCACATAGTGAATCAGTTGACTCCGAGATGCATTACCCGCGTTTGTCTGGCATTCAGACCCAAAATCATTGCGATCCTGGCCTTGGAGGGGATCGACAAAAGCATCGTCGGTGTCGTGAGCTTTGAGCTCGCTATGAAGCTCAAGTTCGCCGAATCGGGTGACCCTTTCTGACACATCTAGATCTTCACTATACAAGCTGGGGTCGGATTTGACATCATGACTATCTATTATGTCCTTGTCGGAATGAAAAGACGTTTCGACCATTTTGAATCCGGGGATGAATTCATTACTGGTAATGACGTCCATCTAGATTATGACTGGGGCAGAAATTCATCAAGAAATCGTTGTACAGGCATAGAACCCAGAATGAGGTCCTTCATAGAGGCGGCCATTTCTTTGCGAGTAGAGCTGAGTTGTGGAGTTGTAGACCGAAGTCCGGTGAATACTGAAGATTTGATGGGTGAGCCCGAACCACAGGTTGCAGAAAATGAGCAAGAATTGATGCAAAGGACTTACAGAGCGTTCCAATACTTTCGGTTTTTTATGTCAACTATATAGTGAGAATAATGAGAGGCGGTCACACGTTATAGCGGACCTTGACTTGCCTGGCCACTGGCCAAAATCGTCTGATTCGGGCAAAAGACCAGAGAAGCGTGCAGGATATCTAATTGTAGTTGAAAAATAACAGTCAGATGCTTGTACCTGTTCAACCCACAATTCGCCTGCTACGTGCCCGAACTATGCCAGCACAGGGAATCCATTGTTTGTCGTTGTGTACGCGTTGCTCCTTGCTCGTGACAAGCCGCTTGGTTGAAGAGCACCCGCGTAAACCCCTTTGCTTACCTCTGGCTTACTGCATAATTTGCTGCCCTGGTTTGGATTGTTCAAATCCTGGGTGTCCTGCGGGTGGGACATGGCATCAACGAACGCTACTTCAAGCAGAAACTTGACTTGTCATTAAGATACTGAGCCGAAGGACAAATTGGTTGATCTAGAGCACGGCCGGTACCTACGTGCAGTCTGAATATTCCTCGACCTGCTTTCGAGTAGTGCATCAGCTTGATTTTATCAACACAAGTAATCTTGGACACCATGTGAGCAGAGAGCCGAAAACTGTAGACGGTAACTTAGAAAAGTATATACTCCAATTCAATCACGAGACACTAAAAATAAGACCCAGCAAGCTGCGAGAAGCGAGTACAAGAGTCCTGGATCGGTGACGATTAGCCGAGGCAGTGGCTGCCCAGATTGTTACATTAGTCTTGAAAACGGTCCTAAAGCAATAATTTTTGGAATACCTTCAAAGCTTCAAGGCATCAAGTTCTGCAGCGGTAGACTAATTAATAATGTGGCCTATAGAGTGGTCTCGCTGAAGCTGATTTTCATTTGGTTTGACCACCTACGAAGTCGAGGAATAAGTATACAACCTGAGGTCTAAATATTTCACAATCATGACAACAACGATATCAAGCAGCATTACCATGCCCGCTGGTAGCGTCACGGTGGCAATCAGTGCATGGCAATGACTTGGTAGACAGAGTTGGAGAACAACACTCCTTTACAACAAGTCATCCGGGAGCAACTGACACGTCACTGCTTAAGAGCATCACAATCGTGCCATCACTGTTAAATTGAACGTGCTACGAAGGACACAAGCTATTCAGATAGGCAGACCACATCCCTACTTACTATAATATTCATAGTACATCCTCAACAGCTAATTTGTATAGAAATGCTGATTTAATCTTTTTACCAACGATAAAGCTATTTTACATGCGGTAGATTCACATACTAGAAGACATGAACGGGCTGCCAAGTTACTTACGACGCCGAGTATCAGACTGACTTTGCTTTCCACTTGTACGCAATTGCGATGACCTTCTTGTCTCTGAGCCTCGACCTCGTGAGCCTGAACCAGATGGTTTACTTCTTTTGTTCAAGCTAGCATTCTCGCCAATGAGCGGAAAGTCGTCCTTAGGCTTGGCCTCAAATAGGATATCATTTGGTTTGACATTTTCGGGTGCGGGCCAGTCTTTCGCCTGCAAGCAAAGGTCAGTACATGGCCAATTGTTCGTGAGTGGCAAGGGCGGACGGACGGGTTGGGAGAGTAGGCTCAGTTGCTGAAGGACATAAGCGATCAGATAGGCAGACCATATCCGTACTTATTATAGCATTCATAGTACATCCTCGACAGCTAATTTGTATAGAAATGCTGATTTAATTTGTTACCAACGATATAGCTATTTTACATGCGATAGATTCACACACTAGAAGACACGAGCGGGCTGCTAAGTTACTTACGACGCCGAGTATCAGACTGACTTTGCTTTCCACTTATATGTAATTGCGATAATGGATGCGAAATGTACTGGTTGGGATCGGAAATTTGATTAGATTTTATCTAATCTTATCCTATCTGATTCTATCACTTTCCAAGTTGTGAGTTTGTGGGGCTCAAGACACATGTCTGTGCACACTTTAGATTTGCTATAGTAATAATATTTTATTGGTTTAATTTAGACCACTTAAAATAGTGACTGAAATTTCGGCCAAAATGGTTTATTAAGCCAACCAGAAAGACTAGTACTGCTCTGTAGCTTAAGAGATCTACTCCCTGGGGATTCCAAGCCATGACACATACGTTGCTTGCCTATTCCTCAAATTCTCCCTCCCTTTTATCCTCCCAGTTATGCGCATGGACCAATATACGGCTTGTGTGATTTTGTTGCCTGATGTGGTCCTGGAGGACCGGCGCAGGCTTGGCATGGTCTCAATGTGTCCTTGGGTAAAGCTTTTAGCCGGTTCATGGCTAAACCCTTTTTCTGCGGCTCTTTCCTCTCTTTTCTTGTCCTCTGCTCTTTTTATACTCCCCTGTGGGGCCATGGGCATGTTATCAAGATTGACATATTAGCAAAGTCGTCACAGTTCAAGTACAAAGCCAGAAGCCATGAGCTTGTTGGCTTATGCAGGAGGTGCTGTGTTCACAAAGGTTTGATGCTTTGATCTCGGATCATGATCTGAGATTGCTGCATCAATTCTTGGGCTATTTTTGTTCAAAGGTTTGATTTTGTGATCCCAGATCATGATCTGAGATCAACAGATCAAACCTTTGGCACAGCCACCCTTGTCAGCTATTGCTGTGGCTGATGCAGTGATGGCTGTCTTCCTTTGTCACTACTGCTTTGCTGGTAGCATTGTTTCTTGTGCTAGGGCTCTCTTTTGTGATTATTTGCTAAGTGTCATGACCCACTCCCGGAGCTCACCCACCACCCCAGGACAACACCACCAACACCCCCATACTCCCCCGGGACAATGCCAACCGCCCCTGCCACCCATCACAACACTGCAACAAGCCATGGTGACACCTGTCACTCCTGGGTTCGCCGCCCCCTTGACCCTGACACCCGGCAATCACCATGACCCTGGAACGTCCCACATCAACCCAGAACTTCCCATGGCATGGGCTGCCCTCAGACAGGTCACCTCGGCATCCCCTGGTGATCAGTCCCGTCACCTGGCAATCACTCCGGCGATCACGCCCAACACCTGCAGTCACGGCCCAACCGCCATCACCCGCATCACCTGGCGGTCACGCCCAACACCTGACATGGAACCAGGCTGAGCCCGCCACCCCGGAGTCCGCAGTATTTAAGGCCTATACACTAGTGTTGATATTGCAAACTATCTTGTCCAATCTCCTTCGCCTCGTACTATTGTGTCTTGTCTCAGTCTCTCGGTATATTCCTGTTAAACTTCCATTCTATCTTCTCCAAGTCTCTTTTCCCCTCTCAGTCTATTTCTTTTACTCCCATCCTTGACTCCTTCTCCCTGGTTCAATCTCGTCTCATTCTTCGTTCACTTTCTTGTCCCTTTTTCCCCTTCACGGCTCGTCTCGCCCCGGCCTCGCCTTGCCTCCCCCAGACCTGTCTTTAGGCTGGGCCTCAAATAGGATATCATTTGGTTTGTCGTTTTGAGGTGTGGACCAGTCTTTTGCTGATGATGCCCAAAAGTTGCTAGGTGCTGTGAGTATCAAACTATTGCCTAGCACCTCCAAGGGAGTAGCAATGGGCATGCGCTATGTTGTGAAAGAGTTCCAGGCAGGGTCCCAGTTATTTGTGGGGCCGGAAGCATGAGGGTAAGTTGAAAGGAATCAAAGGAGGAGTGCTTAGCAATCAGGCACTAAACCATGATCCTGCCATAGGTGCAGGTGCTAGACTCCAGACATTGGAAGGTGGTAGTGTACCTGATGGTACCTCTGGCAACTATGGACAACTTGGCAACTATGGATGACTTGGTGACTAGGGATGACTTGGCGACGTTGACTGCCTGGCGAGGTGAACAAGTTAGCAACTTAAGGAAATAACTGTCACTAGAATGAGCTGTGAACCATGGGGGGATGTATTATCCTGGGCTACTACATAGTACAGTATTTATAGGGTGCTAGGTTGCCATTGCTAACTACATAAGGTAGGTGAAAATAATTTAGTCAGAACCCATTGAATAGAAAAGAAGTCGCCAGTGGTGCATGTTAACAACCTTCAAAATTATGGCATAAGTGTCAGGGGACTTCCATTTTGGGACCTCCGGGATTGTTCCGGGGCAGTCCGGAGATTTCCGGACTTCCATTTCAGGACATTCTGGAGCTATTTCCATCTTGGGACCTCCGGAGTTGTCCGGGAATAGTCCGGAGATTTCCGGACCTCCTCCGGGGT
>JAGGAU010000343.1:0-14889 GCA_017657275.1 Termitomyces sp. T108
CTGTCGTACAGTACCACTCTAATACACTTTGGATTCCCCTCTGCCAGTTGTGTGACTTAGCCGCAACCTCCGGAGGTTGCCCTTACAGAGGCCGGAGAGGGAAACAGATAGATTGAGGCTAGACGAGATGAGAGATAAGATAAGAGAACGAGTCGAGTCGAATATGAGATAGAAAGAGTAGAGATGAAGTATCGGAAAGAGACTGGGAACGATAATAGACGAACTGGAGACTTGGAATGGCAATATCAACACTAGCGTACCAGAGACTATACTACGGTTTATATACGAGGGGCACGGGCGTGCTCCGGGGCTCAGGCCCGGGCTCCGTGGCGAGTCACGGGGCAGGGATCCTTGCTGGAGCCCGGGGTTTGTGCAAGGCGTACTGGGGCCCTTGCCGAAGCCCGGGGACCGTGCAAGGTCGTGCGGCAGATGTCGGTGGCGTAAAGGAGCTCACAAAGGAGAGGCCTTGCTTTGGGAGCACGGGAGGTATAGACGGTGCGGGGAGGCGAGAATTGACTGAAGAGGAGGCGTAGGGCGTGGGGTTCGGGCCAAGTGATGCATGTCATGATGCGTGATGGCTGCCGGATTGGGAAGGGGGGGCGTTGGGGCCTGCCGGGGATGGGTCGGGGATTGCCGGGGACGGGCTGGGTGATGGTGTCGATGGCCGGGGGTTGCCGGGCGAGTGCTGATGGTGGCGGACCGGCTGGGGATTGCCGGGGCGGGCGCTGACGGTGGCATGGGTGTCCGGGGTTTGCTGGGGTCGGCGCTGATGTGGCGTCATGGCGGTGATGGGTGTTGATGGCCATTGAGCCGCTGGGGAAAGGCCGGTCCAGGTCCAGGGCTTGTGGAGTTGGCCCGGTGAGGTTGAGGGTACCGGGCCAGGGCTGGTTACCGGCGGTGGTTCGTGGTGTGCCAGCGGTGGTGGCGGGTTGTGACACTGGGCCCATTACACCTGCTCCCCGTTCCTGACAAGCGATTCTCCGTTGTGGGAATCGATTTCATCGGTCCACTGCCAGAGGAAGGAGGGAAGGACACCATCATGACGATGACTGACCTCCTTGGGGCCGACATCCGCCTTGCCACAACTCACTCCAAGGACTCAGCCGCGGACGTTGCACTTGTCTTGTTCAACGAATGGTATTGTGAGAATGGGTTGATGACTCAAATCGTGTCCGACCGAGACCATCTGTTCATTGCGGACGTCTGGCAGGAACTCCATAAACTCACCAGGGTCAAACTTAAGATGTCTATGTCGTATCACCCTGAGACCAACGGAGGGAGCGAACGTTCAAACAAGACCGTGGTCCAGTCCATCAGGTGTCTCATTGACCAAGACCAGAAAGGTTGGCTAGCCACCTTACCACGCATCCACTTTGCCATCATGAACACGATTAATGCGTCGACTGGGTTCTCCCCTTTCCAGCTTAAGACGGGCCGCTCACCACAAGTCATTCCCCCCCTTACACCACTTCCTGAGGATGCATCAGATGATCAGATTACAGCACACAGAATTATTACACAGTTAGGACAGGACGTTAAGGAAGCACAGGATAACCTCCTGGCCGCGAAGATTTGACAGGCCTACCACGCAAACAAGGGGAGAGGCAGCGAAGAGGTGTATGAGGTTGGCAATCTCGTTATGCTCGCCACCAAGCATCGCCGCAGAGACTACAAACAGAAAGGCACCAAGCGGGTTGCCAAATTCATGCCAAGAAATGATGGCCCCTATGAAGTCATCGCCACCTTCCCTGAGAGGTCGGAATACACCCTTTGACCTCCCAGCGACAAGAGACATACCTTCCCTGGGTTCCACGCCAGTCTCCTCAAGAGACATGTTCCCAACAACCCCGCGCTCTTCCCAGACAGGGAGTACCCCAGACCAGGCCCGGTCGTCACCGAGGACGGGGCTTCTGATCACCACATCATCGACGAAATAATCGACGAGCGTCGGCAAGGCCAGGGCCGCCAATATCTCGTGCGTTGGGTTGGCTACCCTCCGGATCACAACGAGTGGCTGCCAAGAAAGGAACTGGAGGACTGCGAGGCCTTGGACAAGTGGGAGGCCAGGAATGGAGTTTTGGCCTGACATAACAGCAATTTTTCAAAGGGGGGAGGAGTGTAAGGTTGCTGAGACAACTTACAACAATCAGAGGACGCAAGCACCACAATTGCGTCACAGTGCAGCACAACCATGTGACCGCCGTCTCAAAAAGTTTTTGTCTTACCTTTGTTTGCTCTTATCCTTACTACGAGCAAATGAAGGTGAGCATATTAGATATCTATATTTTTCCTATGTATCCTTACTACGAGCAAACAAAGATAATTTTGTCTTGTCTGTTTGGGTCCAGTGAGGCTGTCACCGGCAGCCTTTCAAAATGCTTTAATGTAAAGCTGTAGATGCTTCTGCATCAATTATTTTCTGGCCATTGGAAAACAGTCCAGTATCAGCTGAAGCTGGACTGACAAGGTTGAAAGTAACCTTCCACCCTCCTCTTCATCCAAGGAGTCCAGTTGAGACACTATGTCCAGAACTTTTCTGGGGCTCTTGCACCTCACTGGTGGCTTCTGGCCACTCCTTCTTGGCCTCTCCATAGTTGGAGGTGCTAGAGGCACCTGTTCTTCCACTCTTTTCATCTGCCCAGTCACTGTGGCTGGGGTCACTCCCTGTGGAATTGTTGTCTGCTCCAACAACAATTCATGTCCTCACCTAGCCCCTTGTTCAGGCTGCACCATCCTGAATGGGGTACTATGTGCTAGCACACTTCCCTGCATGGTGTCTACATATGGACTAGATCCACCTCTTTCCCCTGCTGAGAGCATAGTGTTCTTGGGCAGATTTGGGTAGATCAATGATGCTAAATTTGTCACTGGGAGCAATAACTCAGAAGCAAACAATTTATTCCTTGGTCTAGAACCAGGGTTCAAGATCAATTTCATCTGAGATATGGATAGCCTGCCAGGTATTCCAAAGCTATTGCTGATGTCAAGCATTACTTTGTCATCCTGTTTTAGTGGGGGCTGGTATTTCAATGCTGAAGGCATCTCAGGGGGTTTGAAGCCAGTTGTTGGCTCCAAGAAACCTGGCGGTTGCTCGGGTGGTTCAGCCATAAGAACTAGATGTCAACATGGCAAAAAAAAGTCATGAAGGTTGATGAGAGTTGCCTAGTATGGTAACAAAAGCCCAGAGTCTAAAGCCAATAGCAGAAGATTAAAAAAAAATGTAGCTGTTGGCTACAGATAGAACAATCTTGCATGTTTCATGCAGTAGCTGAATCAGACCAAAATATCAGATTAGACTAGATACATTGTGAATATAAGATGTTAGCCTTATATAATCTACAGGTGTGCATCAACGGCGCATGTTGGGTTCTATTTAAGGTATAATATGTGCTGCTAGCACAAGAACTATACAACAGGTAACCTCACAGGTTACACAAATCAAGTGACATGTCAAAACAGCATATCAACAAACATTTTACTGTGTATTGTACCATATACTGGTTATTCAATTTCTCATGGATGAAAACACCGAAATATGCTGCTGTTCTCAGTCCAAGTGCAAGAGAGATCTTTTTCTCGATGACTTTTCTGCAAGTGAGACTGTCAGGGGACCAGTTTTCAGACTATGTCCAACTCTACTCTGAGCTCAGTCCAATGATATGCCTATTCCTAGCAGATCCAACTGGCCGCTTGGTCCACTCTTTCTCCTTCTATCTCTTAGTAGTCAGCCTTGATGAGTCATATGCATGGACCTTACTCAGCATTGATTATTGTTAGTCATACTCTATTACATACCAGGGCCCAATTAGTAAACAGTATTAGTAATAACACAGCCACCAATGTAGTATATATAGGCAGCCTGTAGATAGAATATCCCCAGGCTGAACAATAGCAGTGTTTTTTTTCTGGCCTATTCACTGAACTGACCATAAGCTTCTCTAGCAATGTCCAACCCTTTGCTAGCCCTGCTTGTCCCTTGCCTGACTCTTGCCCACCCTCATGCTTGCTTGACTCCCACTCATCACTCACACCATTGGCTCTGTAGAAGGAGTTCCACAGATGTCAAGCATTCCCCTTACAGAAACAGGAAAATACTAGCTCATTCTGGAAGCACCCCTCCCTCATTTCCCTAAGCTCAGTGGCACCAAATGCTGCTCATGCATCAGCATCAGATGAATATCACTCGGATACAGATAGTGACTCTGACAATGACCTTATTAATATAGAAGATGGAATCCAGGACTATGCAACATTTCAAGAGCGGATGACTCACCATGCCACAAAACTTCAAGACTTCTGTGATGGTCTTGACTACCAGATTCAGTCCAACGATGGTAGAATGCTGGCTGTCTCTGAATGAAAGCCAGCACCACTTCTTCAGTTGGCGGACAACTGCCTGAGCAGAGAACGAAGGCAGAACTCAACTAGGGTGGCTGCTCCGACGACGTGGGAGGTAACAACAAGTAATACGATGTTTTACCGTGCACGGCCCTCAATGCCTGAGAGGAGAGGAGCGAGGGAAAGAAGTTTATCACATTAGATGTACTTAACAGAGTGGACTTCGTATTGTATTGTGTCCTCAGTCAAATGTGCACGCGAGGCATCACGTGAGCGTCCGGAGGGGTTGAGCAAGGGAACTTCTCGCAATATTACTACGGTTTAGGGCTGAACTCCAACTCTGAAATCGAACATTGCCAACACGGAGTGACTCGATGTCCAAATCTCGACCCCAATTACGTCTTGCTCTTCGTGGAGAAGCCTTACTGACAAGCCCTCGTTATAACAAGGGCACCGCTTTCACGCTTGCCGAGAGAAAAGCCTTCGGGCTTATTGGACGACTGCCTTGTCGGATCAATACCCTCGATGAGCAGTGCAAGCGTGCCTATGCCCAATTTCAGACTTGTGAGACACCGATTCGGAAAAACTCTTTTTTACAGAGCTTGAAGGACCAGAATTGGGTTTTGTACTACTCTCTAATCTCGCGATACCTCCGGGAGATGGTTCCGATTATATACACCCCAACTGAGGTATGCGCAGGGAGAGTTGTCTTGGATTGTCCAAGGAATGCTCTGAATTTAATATGAAGGCTGAGGCGATCTCGGAATATTCGCATCTATTCAGGCGAAGCGAGGGCCTGTATCTTACCTTGAAAGATCAAGACTCTATGGAGCAAGACTTCTTGGAACAGACAAAAGATCGAGATATCGATTTGATAGTCTGTTCAGATGCGGAGGCTATCTTAGGAATTGGTGACCAAGGCGTCGGGGTAAGTTTGTGCACGCGTCGTCAGCTCATCACCTTAGTTGATATTGTCGACACCTAGGGCATTGGGGTATAGTGCTATTTGACTTTCTTCAAGTTTATGCCTTCTTCTTATTTATCAAACAGATTTCCACCGCAAAATCGGCCATCTACACGTAAGCTTTCATCATTCGGTCGGCCTTTCCACACTTTTTAAAGTACTCTAGACTTATCGGAGGAATGGATCCTTCCAAATCGCTTAGCGTGACTCTGGATGTTGGTACGGACAACGCTGATCTCTTAAATGACGACCTCTACGTGGTAAGTCCATATCCCTATTTCTGGTATCACAAGAATTATATTTGAACAGGGGTGGAACCATCAACGCGTAAGAGGCGAGGAATACGATCGATTTATCGACGGGTGAGTTACGACGACTAACGTCGATTCTCTGATAATTTCGTTCTATAGGTTTGTACAGCTTGTCCGAAAGTACTTCTCTAACAGTCTCCTTCATTTTGAGGACTTTGGAGTGACAAATGCTCAGAGGCTCCTTCAGAGATATCGTACCACTCATTCGGTCTTCAACGATGACATGTGGGTCATGAGATATCCAAGCATGCCTGTCTTAAAAAGTCAAAAATCCACAGCCAAGGAACCGGTGCGGTCACTCTTGCATGCGTGATGGCTGCCGTCGGTGTTACAAAGTCTAAATTATCTGATCAACGATATATCATCTTCGGTGCAGGCTCCGCAGGCATGGGCATCGCCCACCAGTTACGCGACGCAATAGTACAGCTCAACAACCTTGACAAGCCTCACGCGAACAAGCTTTTCTACCTTGTCGACAAAGATGGGCTGATCACACACGAGCTCATGATGACAACTTCCGTGCGAACTGAACTTCACCCATTCGCACGTCCTAACGCAGAATGGCATGGGGTTCAGAGGGATAAAACCGGAAAGATCCGCTTGCTTGAAGTGGTGAAGCATGTCAAACCAACCGTGCTAATTGGGTGTTCGACGAGTGCTGGCGCGTTCACGGAGGACGTGGTGAAGACTATGGCTGCAGGGTGTGAGCACCCGATTATCTTGCCATTGTCTAATCCGAGTCGCTTGGTTGAGGTAAAACCGAAGGACGCGATTGATTGGACAAATGGTAAGGCGCTGTTGGCGACTGGAAGCCCGTTCCCACCTGCCAAGATGCCCAATGGGAAAGACTACGTGTAAGTTTTCGTTTCTGCAGAAGGTTTTCGCCCTCTGACGTGCAAATATAGTGTTGCCGAATGCAATAGTAAGTGGTTATGACGTATCCGTGTATAAACGACTTTTGACGGATGTAGACGCACTGATCTATCCTGGCCTTGGATTTGGTGCCATTCTGGCTCAATCACGCCACATGACTGATTCCATGATTATTGCTGGGGCGCGACGCTTGGCTACTCTTTCCCCTGCGCTTTCTGACCCCGACGGTGCTCTTCTTCCTGACTTCGTTGAAGCACCTCATGTCAACTTCGAGGTCGGAATAGCAGTCGCTGAGCAAGCTATCATGGAAGGCACTGCCAGAGTAAACTGGACGGAGGAGCAGGTCCGCTATAAAGCAAGCAAAAAGGTTTGGAAGCCTATTTATGAAGAATACCTTTATGATGAGCAGGGGAGCAGATAAGAAGCGGAAGAAACAGAAACGTGGCTGGGAAAATATGGCGTAGATACAACAGACATCGATATGTAAAGAGATTAATGAGTTTGCGGAGAAATCGATGTTATATGTACAAGCGCATGGCAGAAATTTAAGGAAATTTCAAGGAGGCAGAATTTAGGCAACAAGGCCACCTCTATAACCATCTCCACGTCGTGCAGCAGCGATTCCGCGGATGATGGCGACAATGAGGGTAAAAGTAATGAGAATCCTGCAACAACAATCAGCGAGGCAATGAGACAGATATCTGGAAGCAAGCGACCATATTATCCAGGCGAAAGCTTCCAGGGCATTAAGTTGACCACAGTATACAAAGGTAGTTTGTATCCTTTAATCAACGAGTTCAGGAGCAATATATGCACAAGTATCATAAAACATACGAGCAATTCAAGCCTCCTCCTATCATAGCAGTGACAGACGCAGCAGCAGCAACCCAGATGATCCATGTAAGAACGAGGCTATACAGAGTGTGATGAATGGTTTGACGGTGGTTCATGTAGTACAACACCTACAAGATGAGGTGCGCAGCAACACTGGTCATTACCGAGCCAGTAGCAGAGTGCAAGAAGAGAAGAATAAAAAATATAGACCCAACAATTGTCCATATAGAGGCAAAAAGCGTGTATCGAACGCGGTCACGCATGGATAAAGTGTTGTAGTTATGATGGGCATTGTATCGTGATACCAACCACGCTGAGATACACATCTGAGCTTCATTTGAATCCAAAGGAGCTCAGTAGAGTTGCCTTATGCTCACCTCAATGAGCGAGAAGAGTAGAATAAGTCCGAAGACAACTAAAAGGAGGTCAATGTTTTCTTGTTGAAATGTGGACGGAGCCTACTAGGTTGTCCCCGCCTAATCCAATCGTCAACAGCCATAAATTGATGTCGTGATAGAGGGAGATAGATTGATGAATTCTAGGTGGCAAATCGTAAAGAGGTCGTGTAACAATGAAAGTTGTTAACCGGGATTGTGGGTGTTCTTTTAAACAGAAATATTCAACATACGTCAGTTATGTGACAATGAGTGACCGACGTCACCACATATGTACCGGTTTTTGCGTGATCATGGCTTCACGCGATAAATTTCTTCATTTGCCAAACTGGTGGCAACTATAGTGAGTGGATGATTGAAATTCAGGTTGGGTACAATTTTGGTACGCCTGCCTTCATATGCAATGCTCTATTATATAATCCTACTTGTATATCCAGATGCACACAAAAGTCGTCAGTACAAGAGACTATATTCATTTGAGTTGTAAATGTAAGATGATAAACATGATTCAATTGAGATACTAGAAGCCCAACTGCTCTGCCAAAGTCTGCCATGTTGCATCCAATATCGGAGCAGTTTGTAGAAATGCAGAATGATGAGATTGAGGCTGGAAACCATAGTTTTCGGCAGAGGAATAAAGATTGTGATCACTCGTTTGGACTTCAAGCGATTGTAGAATAGGCTGTGGCTGTGGAGTCCCATTTGTTGGAAGATCAAGAAACCAATCAAACGTGGGAGAACGAGCGTCAAAGTTGCGCATAGCCTGTACAAGGGTCGGGTGCACGTTGACCACCTGTGCGTCAGACCAATAGTATTCTGCCGCAACCCTTGTGACAGAATGGGACGGCCTGGAATCCGAGCAGGAATATGGTGGGCCATCTTTGGAAAGCATGCACGTTTTTCCAGCCCAGAAATCAAGTTCAGTCTGAGATGTCAAATCTTCGGCACCTTTGTTGCAACGATTGACTGCATCACGGGCCTTTTTGTGAAGACATTGTATAGAACCCTTAAATTTATCAACATTGTCATAGTGACGATCTTAGAGCAAACAGAACTGGACTCACCAGAAGATGAGCAGCAGGACGCGCCATAGACTTAGCGGTCTTAAACAGATCCAAAACATCGTCTAATTCCGTCATAGCTGATTGCGCGAAATCAGATGAAGGGGCACGTGTTATTAAAAGACACATCACGATCTAAAGTCAAGGCTGGATTCTTGAGAGTGCATACCTACATGCAAAAGCAGAACGTACTGTGGCTGAGAGTCCCTGGGACCAAGCTAGACTGGTTCTTGACATGAAATGAACTGCTTGTCTCCAGACCATCTTCAGCCCTCTCATCAAGCGCCACGCTGAGCGATAAACCGATATGACTGAGGGTAGATACCGATGACGCATGAGCTGATTAGGCATCTCTTCAAGAGCCCTTGCAAAGTATGCTCGATGTAAACTTAACAAGGCTGCCAGCGAGCTTTAGCAACCAAATTCAGATGGAAGTAACATTACTGCGTCTCACTAGCTTCTTTAGTGGAGAGAATGATCCACCGCTGTACAGAAAGCTCAGTAGGAGGAGACCCATCACAGAAAGGGCGCCAGGCCGGATGTACAGGAAAGTCGCGAATCTGACGATCCATTGAGAGCACAGCAGTGTATGATGGCTGCTTCGGCCCAAAGGTGTTCGCTACTACAGAGTGGAGCAATGCTGAGTACCGCCAGGTCCATGCATCAACTAGGTTACCTATGTGTCAATGAAACCAAAGACAAAACAGTAAAACATACAGAATTGTAGTATATCATGATTGGCGATTGAATCATTGACTTCTGAAGGTAATGGCCAGTCTATATAGGATGGAGACATGGTTGGTGGCCTTCCTAGATAAAAGCTCTGTGAACAATTTCAGCCCACTCTCGTAATGTCGAGAATAGTCAAATCATTACAGCCCAGGTATCGAGATGAAATAGTTGCCAAAAGAGTCGACTGCGATGGTGTACATTCGGATCAGATAATTTCCACCGGGCGCTATTCAGGTCTACGGCCCATTGTGAGTAGATACTCCCAAAATCTGTTGACTTGAACATTTACGTAATCCAGCCTTCGAGAAAATGCTCGAATTAGTTTATAAGGATGACTCAAATCCCATGTAAACGTACACTCTGAGCCAATCGAACAGCGTGTCCTATATACATCCATGTATCATGAGAGCCAACGGATTCCCAATCACTGAATTCGAGATATTGAGCAACATGGATCTAGATGGTTTACAAAAGGATTACTTCAGGAAACAGCCAGGTACTATGTAGACTTACTCTGGCTTGAATTGATGTTCGGGACGCTCGAGAACTTCGTTGGAGGGCTGCCCGAGCAATATGATAAAAATCTTGGGACTCCACTGAGTAAGATTGCCGATTGGGGTCAAAATGAGCTCCGAGAGCAAAAACACCAAACAACAAGGCCAGCGAATCATGATTGGTGAAGTTTTCACAAGAACTAGCGCAGGGTGTCAGCACTGCGAGATGGCAGTCAGAATGTTGAGAATTTCGTCACGTACTCAACGCGATAGACGGTAGTCAGGATCTCATCGAACAGTTCTGTTGGCGGAACTGAAGTGTACCTAGTGAGATTGATGACTGTCACCCCCAAATCATTGATTCGGAAACTCACATAAACTTTCCGTACTCCTGATATATTTCACAAAGACGGATGGCCTCTGACAGGGGAGGTAACAAGCCGAATGCTTCCCTTACGGTGGAAGAGACACATGACGCCAATCCAGACGAAGAAGCATCGATGATCCGTTCTGAAAGTCGGGAAGTGGCGCTAGATATCCGGGGCCGGTGCTCATCGAATGCCTGTCAGATAAGTTGCAGGACATCTAAGATGGTATTAAGACCAGACGCTTACGTGTATGAGGAGCTAGAATAGATTCATTTGAATTTCACTGAAAAGATCTTTCTAATCGAAACGAACCTCAGAGCGCGCCGTCCTTCCATAATAGGTGTATTGGTCACCAGCATCAATAGTCAAGGTACCTATAAGGAGTAATTCAATATCCTCTCACTTCCATATCGCTTCGTAACCTAATTATGCATACCAAAAGCGTCAACAAGATTCTCTTCATCCACCTCTGTAGGTAGTGATTGGGGATGAATGACGGGCTGTTCTGCCGCCGTCGCACTATTTGACGGATTGTTTGTTGACGTGGACGTCGGTGCAACCGAAGAACTGATATTCTGAGGAAAAATTGGCTGTAGCACGTCCTTTTGAAGTAATGGGTGCGGCTGGTCAGAGACAGATTGATGTGATGTCCGAAGTGCGCTCTCTAGATCCCGAATGCGTGAGCATAAGGAATCGATTCGATCATGTAGTTCTCCTGTATTAGCAAGGTTGAGTCGGTTCCCCTTGCCAGGAGCAAGAGACCCTACACCAAAGCTTTTAGTCAATCTACTAGATGTAACCAACAGATATGTAGGAACCATCTGGGCAAATGGACCCACAACCCCTTGAGACACACTTCTCGCAAGGGACCTATTTTACGATCTTAATCATGATGGTGTTTCTGGAATTTGTGGGGACCTACACCCTTGTCACATCTTAGCTTTAATCGTCGACATTCTGCGCACGACGTTCGCCTAAGAACAAGTTCAATCACATTCAAAGATAACTTGGATAAGCTACATACACTCTTCCTGGCTTTCTTCGTGTCTTCAAAGCGCCAACCTTCTCTGTACTGTCGATACCGTCCACCCTTTGCATTTGATTCGTCAACTAGTGATTCAAGGGCCAGAAACTTGAAGAAATATAAATATAACGTTGATATGAATGGTCAAACGAGTATGCTGTAGTTTACAGAGGTCTCGGGGCTGCACATGTCCTGCACACCCAGCTTGAAGCGTGTTGGCAATAAGACTACCTCTTGAAATAACTCGGAGTGAAGAAATCTGCACTCATGCACGTGTCGTCTCCACAGAAACGTGAGAAATCAATGCCCTAAGCCTTTGTACGTCATGTATGAGCGCTAAGTAGGGCGCCATGAATCGACCGTTAAGTATTGGCCGCTGACAAGCCCGGCGCTTCCGAGGCAATACATGTACCATTCAAAACAAATCTGACGAAATACCTACTCTGTCCCATGTTACAGGTCCCAGAGCCAAATCCAGGTTTTGCTTCCATGACACAAGTATTTTTTCAATTAATATAAATGGAGTGGTGAAGAGAATGTATGTTGAAAGCATTGGAGCAATTGAGCTCCAAACTGAAAGTCCAAAAAGAAGTCATTTACTTATGTTGTGACGATAAATATTGATGAGGTCATTATGTTAGAATCTAGCCAGTCTTGTATCCTTTATAGCACCTAGTAAGCAACACATTATGTTAATTCTTCAGAGCGTGTCAATGGACTGTATTGATGAATGCCTAGTAAACAACATGTATGTTAGTTCTAGGTATTTATAGTTAATATATATGTGATTGTAAGTAATGTGTAAGATCCACTCTCAGAGCATGTCAATGAACTGAGGGTACTGTAGGTATGTGGTACTCATCACAATATCACTTTGTGGCCCTGGCATTGTCTTGTGGTACTTGCCACAATATCAGGTTGTTCTAACAGGCACAACTTTCCTATTCTCCTCCTCATGTTGGATTCATGTCATGCCCCAAGCATGTGGCACAGTTGTATGAAAAGAGGTTTTGGTAGGGCTTTTGTGAATAGGTCAGCGATGTTGTCCCTGGTATCAATGTACTTGATGATGATTTCTCCCATGTGAGCACATTCTTGGATAAAGTGGTACTTTATGTCAAAGTGTTACACAATTGTGCACTGTAACATCCTTGGAGAGTATGATCACTGCCTTGTTATTACAGAAGAGGGTGGGCAGTGCTTTGGTGAAGTCCCATCCAATCAGTTTCTGCAGCATCCTCAACCAAATGCACTCCTGTGTTTGATCCATATGCCACTATGTATTCAGCTTCACAAGATGATGTTGCCATGGTCTTCTGCTTACAAATAGACCATTATAACAGCTCCAGTACTCAGAGACCATGCATATCCACTAGTACTCCTTCTGGTGTCCATACAACTTGCCCAGTCTGCATTGGTAGATTCTGGCAGTGTGATTAAGGAGCTACTGAGATGCAATCTACAGTCTTTTAAACCCTTAAGATAATGAAGGAGTTGAATGCCTGCATTACAGTATGAGGTGTTGTAATTATCTAGGAACTGTGACAGTTGCTGGATGGTGAATACAATGTTGGGTCTAGTGGCAATGGTGATGTATAGTAGGCAGCCAACCAGTAATCAGTATGGTAGCTTTGCAATCCTAGCTTTCTCCATCTATAAAAGATTGTTACCTTGTGTAGACAGCTCTGCATGTCTATACTGCATAGCTGTAGCTTATATAGGAACAACATCTTGTATTCACTCTAGTAGCTAGTCTAATCCAATAATCTGGTCTGATTTAGTCACTGAATCACACAAGATTGTTCTATCTGTAGCCACCAACTACATTTTTTGGAATCTTCTGCTATTGGCTTTGGATTTCTGGCTCTAAGCAACACTCATCAAACTTTATGACTTCCTTGGTGCTATGTCAATAGCATGGCTTCTATGACTAGTTCAGGTGATAAACAACCACCACATATCTTGGGCACAGGAGATCCTCTGGCTAGCAAGATACCAACAGTGTCAGTATACTAGCCCCCACTCAAACAGGATGACAAAGTACCTTGGGATGCTAGCAAGAGCTTTGGAATGCTGGGTAGACTATCCATCTTCTGGATGAAGTTGTCATGATCTGCCACCACCACCGGTACACTGCCCACCACCACCAGTACCCAGCCCTGGCCCCGGTACCCTCAACCTCACCAGGTCAGCTCCATAAACCCTGGGCCTAGACTGGTCCTCTCCAGCGGCCATAAACACATCAGCAGCCATCAACACCCATCACCGCCCATGTATGCCACATCAGCGCCAACCCCGGCAAACCCTGAACGCCCATGCCACTATCAGCGCTGACCCTGGCAGACCCCGGATGCCCACGCCACCATCAGTGTACACCCCGGCAATCCCCAGCTGCCACTGCCACCATCAGTGCTTGCCTGGCAATCCCCGGCCCATCACCAGCAGACCCCGATGTCTTCCCTTCCAAATCGGGCAACCACCATGACACGCATCACCTGGCCTGAACCCCACACCCCGCAACTCCTCTTTGGTCGACTCCTCACCTCCCCGCATTGTCCATGTCTCCCATGCTCCCAAAGCAAGGCCTCTTCTTTGTGAGTTTCCTTTACATCACCAACATCCGCAGTGCCCTTGCATAGTCCCTGGGCTTCAGCAAGAGCCCTGGCATGCCTTGCACAAACCCCAGGCTCCAGCAAGGATCCCTGCCCCACAACTTGCCACGGAGCCTGGGCCTGAGCTCCGGAGCACGCCCGCCCCCTCGTATATAAGCCACAGCATAGTATCTGGTACTTTAGTGTTGATATTGCCCATTCTCAGTCTCTAGTTTGCCCAGTTATTGTTTCGACCTACTTCTCTTATCACATCTCTGCTTTCCCATTATTTCATACTCGACTCATCTTGTCCTTATTATCTTATCACTTGTCTCGTCTCGTCCTCAATTTATTTGTTTTCCACCTCTAGCCTCCCTCTAAGCTTCTCTCCGTCTTTCTCCTTCTCTCTTTTCTATCTTGTCTCTCATCTCTTCTCTCTTTTAGTCTCAACCCTTTTGCCCTCCCACCATCTTTCTCCAGCCCCAGGACTCAGCAAGTCCCATGTCTGAACCCCAGCCTGTCTACACACTTGCTTCCGGGACTCCTACCAAGTCCCGGAGCTTGTCCCTGGACCCTGGAGTTCCAACAGTCTCCTAGACCAGTCTCAGCCCCTCCTGTCAGGGGACTTCCATTTTGGGACCTCCGGAATTGTTCCAGGGCAGTCCAGAGATTTCTGGACTTCCATTTTGGGATGTTCTGGAGCTATTTCCATTTTGGGACCTCCAAAGTTGTCTGGGAATAGTCCAGAGATTTCCGGACCTCCTCCGGGGTTAGGGTTTAGGCGCAGTCATGCTGTACAGCACGTTCCCATGCCTCCGCGCCTGCGCCTGATGCGCCGCACTCTGGCAGAGGAGTCCTTAGACTTGTTCTCTTTGGATTCCCCTCTGCCAGGTAATTAGCTACA
>JAGGAU010000345.1:0-14795 GCA_017657275.1 Termitomyces sp. T108
CAAATGCTGATGTATCTTTTGGCGATTGTGAGAATCATCATATGTCCGCAAATCGAATTGTTTTTTTCAGGAACCACGTTTTAGAACGTAAACCAGACTAAAAGGTACTGGTTTGCTTAGAAGGTGAACCTTTCAATTGGCTAATTATCCCGATGAGCATGGTAGATTGTATTTCCTTACACAGCCTCCCACTTGTATGCCCCTGTAAGAATCGTAGGCTGTGGTATAATGTGGTACAATCTGACCGACGAAAATATGACTATTAAGCCATGTTCCTTCCTGTGGTCGTTCTGGGTATTGGTTCTATCCCCTGGCAGTGCCACAGAATCATCCCTTCGAACTGGTCGTACAGGGGGGTGTAGGCAAAGTATGTGTCTCCAGGATCAAGTACTTGATTTTCTCATCACTGTTTTACTCCTAGTGGTATTACCTCGGCACATATATTACTTCGTCTCTTCCAGAGTATCCGATGGCGCTCTCCGAGTGGATGATCCTTGATGACCAGGTTAGTTGTTTCTACCTTGTCCCTTGCAGCACATTGATTTTCATTGCTTACACTTGCAGACTAAATTGTCACACTGCGCACGCTTCAGGGCCCACCTTCCCAACAATGGACACCCGTCAATGCCGGTTGATTTGGTCAAAGAGCAGTATGACAGCGGTCGTTGGAAGATCCCGTGTTTCGTCTTACGCTGCGTCGGATTTGACGGGGAACTATACAATACTCTCCACAAAAGTGTTCACCAGATTCAATCTCTTGTTATTCCCCCATCTAGCAGCTGAAGATGGCCTTTTAATCAGCGTATTATCATGGCATTTGTTCTAAGTACATACGAAAATTAGCAATATGTTATCTACCAGAATGGCTCATTGTTTTCGAGAACACGGACAGCTCTCAATAATAAGATTGTGTAGCAAACAACCGTCGCAGGACCAGCATATGAGAGTTAAATCCATCAACCTAAGACACAAATTGTACGTCTTGCAGGCTTTGAGCCAGATCTGTACAATTTCGTCAGACGTACATCACACCATACATGATGGGACCATACCTTCAATAATCTGGCGCCAACCTAGCCCACCTCGGGCACTTATCAGTAGCTCCAGTAAACTCGTCTGTGTACACCTCAGGATGATGGACTCATCTATGGAAGTCTTTGTCCACCAACGTTGGGTTTCTCACAGACTGTAAGCTAAGATGCTAGCCTGTGGTGCCTCTCGATCGTGAGGAAAAACAGTAGATCGCTCATTCGCTCACCCTTTCTGTCTCAAGTCCGTAATGTACAAATGAATTACAAGCCATTGAACATCTAATTTCACTTCCAATTATCAACTACATATCGTGCCAAAGCTCCACATGTCAAACCTCAATGATACGGACGTGAGTCATTGCTATTTCCACACCGGAATGAAGCAAATTTCAGTCCGTATCTGACGAGGTCCAATCCACTGACGGCCAAAGGGAATAATCAAATCCGAGGTCTCAATTGATAAGGGCTCAAGAGATCAATGAGGATTGAAGAATCATAAACTGCTTCATATTAGCATCTAAGCTCTCCCGCTTCCCTGGCTGAAAACGTCCATCAAAGATACAGGCATTCTCTCTTTCAGAGCAAAAACCTGAGGAGACAAAGAGATGTACAGCAGCGCGTATTCCCAGATATATCGGCGGAGACGAGGCAAGGCGTCATTGACCCGTGAGCGTATACCGAGCGCCAGAGTGTCATATCACGGGCAATCGCACATAGACTAGAGGCCTTGGTCATGTGCAACTGGCAGAACGATTTATCACTAGCTAAAGCCCACTCAATAAGGGGGACTCACAGAACACCTCAATAAACGCTGAGCTATCCTCGACCTCATAACACCTGACTTTCTCAAACGCGGCCATCTCGAAAACAAGTTGGAGGGTCTCGTCGTCGTCGCAGCCTGGGGAAGCGACGACTTTGGATATCTTCAACGGTGAGAACATAAAGCACGACCCAAAACGCGTCATGAAAAGCCTATTTCTTTCAAGCGGTTTCGTGGGTCTGCTCTCCCAATAGCTGTGATAGTCTGATACCGTGAGTTTCCGGAGGCGCGGTGGCAGAATCCTAAAAGCGCGCGGGGAAAAACAAGTGTGGTGCGACACGTGCAAGTGTTCGAGTGTTGTCAAGCTCTGCAGCAGCTGCGCGTACGCACTGTCCAGATTGCTAAAGACGCTCAAGTTGTCCAACCGGAGGCTACGAAGGTTCGTCGCGAGGGCTGGTGGTACATGATCTATCTTGGGAGCGAATTCCGGCGATTGATGAAGGAGGGCACCGATAAAGCGAATGTCCAGATGTTCAACGGTTCTCGAACACAACGCTAGGGCGCGCGAAAAATGTGAAACGGCGTTGTGGTGGTTACTGTCAAGCCTGACGGATTTTAAATTATGTCTAGGGAGGTCCAGAGAGAAATTCATGACGGAACAATCGCGTAGGTATAAATTCTCTAGTTTCGGGAAATGGACAAGGGCGGAGTGAATTATACCCTGGGCATAAGTCGTAGCAAAAGTGGTGATTTTAAGTGGCGTAAAATTCCAGAGGGCGAGCGGGCACTGCCATAGGTACAGGGTCTTTAGATTCGGAGTAAGCTCCAGAAACTCTTCTAGGCCGTCTTCTAGTGCCTGTGACTCAGTAGACAACTGATAATCCAATGCAGCCGTGTGGACATGCCTGCCAAGCTGTGGTCGCTTCCTTAGTGTACGCAAGAGGAGAGACAGACTAGCCGCAGGCCATTGCGTATGTTTCCTTCCCTTCCATCCTGTAAAATCCAGCTGTACGTCGCGGTACAAGACCCGCTCGACTATCGGGCGAAGCTTTGCGCACGTCTTCGAGAATGCGCTCAGGGAGAAACGCGTATCCGCAAAGTTCGCATATCGGTCATCAATATATCGACTCGCGGCGTCGAGAACCGGGATAGGATGACGCAGACACGCGGCGATGTACTCAATAATCTCAACAGGGAGGTTGAGCAAGGTAACGCGAGGCGGAAACGCGTCAAAGTCGCGCTCCGGAGCTGGTCGTCGCGCATCTATAGTATAATAAGAAACAAATCAGTCACGCGAAACTTTCCACCGGAATCAGCACAAGTCTATCAATGTCTCACCCGAATGAACAGAGGTCGACTGTAAAGCACTGCCGCCAGGAAAAGTATGCGCATCGCCTGTGTCGTAGTATCCCATGTCTCCGTCCCACTCCGGGAAGCCGAGCTCGTCATCGTCGAATACACGGAGTGCACGAAGGTTGTACCGACGGCCGAACCGTGCGGAGAAGGAGAAGGATTCCGTGTTGAGAGGTTCGTATGGGAGTGCTCTGATACTGGAGGGTTTCTGAGTACATGTTTCGTTGGTGAACACTATTTCCGCCGGGTGAGCAAGGGATGTACGGCATAGATACATGAAAATTTCTACTTCAAAGTAATGACCACAATACGATATCTAACCGGGAGTTCGAAGGGTGGGTGTAGAGGAAGCAAGGCTGGCGTGAGTAGGAAGACGTCTCTTGATGTAGTCCGATGGAACACGCCCGGCCTGCCAGGACCTTGTGAAGGATTTCTGTGTGATGTCCGAGAGGGGGAACAAATACTCAGCTGCACCCCGGCGATTAGATGAGATTGACGACACAAAAAATGATTCCTAACATCCATCACACTTCTCAATTGTTCTTTGGCATTGTGAGAATCGTGAAGTAGAATCGTAATATTGGAGGCAAGGGATAAGTAAACACAGGAATTATACGAGATACGAGGGTACAGGCAAACAAAGAAATATGACGAGGCTTTGAAGGGGTAACCACACATGCACGAAATTGAGACACAAGAACAGGAGGGAGAGAGAAAGGTAGAACAAAGGAGGAAACAACGACTCTATAGCTCGTCATCGGTAAAGACCTCCTCACCACGCTTCCTCCGTGCCATACGCTCCTTCTTGGCCTAAAAATAAATCCAATAAGCTGGTGCACGAACATGAGAAAACAGAGAGCACAAACCTTGCGAGCCTCCGATGCGGTCAACTTCTTCTGCTTCTTGACGTCAATCTTATTACCCATAGCATCGTACTGTACTTCCTCCTCGCCATCCTGTTTGTCAATGCGAGGACCAGAGCCCTGGCCTTCAACCCAGTTGTGACCAGAAGCCTCAAGACGACCATCGCGCATGGCCCAAACTCTGCAACCAGTCATCAGTCAAGGACTCGAACACAAGGGGAAAAAATCAGAAACGCACTCCTTGCAAAGCGACTCGGAGAAGTCGCGATTGTGCGTAATGATAAGGACACCACCCTCGAAGACCTTGAGCGCCTCAATGAGCGCGGCGAGCGACTCACGATCGAGGTAGTCTGTACACCAATTATCAGCGGACAGTCCAGATGGCAATAATGAAGATCACTTACTAGTCGGCTCGTCCAAGCAGATGACGTGGGGACGACGCCATGTAGCAGCACCGAGAACGATCTTGACTTTCTGACCACCGGAGAGACCACGCATGGTGTTGTGCGAGACGAACTCAGCCTCAAGACCGAAATCGGCGAAGTGCTTCTCGATCTCGCGACGAACGAGGGGACGGAGGAGACCAAGGCGTTGAGCCTCACGAGTGTCGACCTCGAGGACTTTCTGTAGAAAAACGTAAGACATTGGGGAAATTTAAGACAAGAATTCACACACCTTTTCGAAACCACGCTTGATGAGCTCGTCACGGGGCATCCAGATGTTCTCAGAGGACGAGAGAGCCTTGAACGAGACTTCGTACTCGTACGACTGCTTCAGCTTCTTGCGTGCAACGATCTCATCGATGATCCTCTTCTGGCCTTCAACAACGACGATGGATCCATCCTTCATCTTCTGCGCTTCTTCCTCGCTGATCTGACGGCTCGCCTTCTGCATCTCCTCAAGATCCTCACCAGTCTGGTAACGCCACAACATGTACTCGAGCGGCGTCTTGTCGAGGTGGTTATCGATGTGGTGGAAAGCGTGCTGAGCGACGTAACCAATAACCAAGTTGGGGTGTTTCCAGATCTCACCACCCTTGTTGGCTTCCATGTCGCCAATGAGCAATTTGACGAGCGTAGACTTTCCGGAACCGTTGGGACCAAGGATGGCAACACGGGAAGAAAGGGAGACTTGCAGAGAAATGTCGAAGAGCTGTTGAACGGGCTGTGTGGGGTACTGGAAGCCGACCTTGCGCCTGGCAAACCACGTCAATCAAAAGTTAAAGAGAGAAGTAACGAAGAGTGTACATTTTCAGGAGGGACTTCTCCTTGGTCTTGACACCCTCAAGCAGGGGAGGATCGGGAAGCTTGAACTTGTAGTCCTCAGCGGCCTCGAGAGTGTAGTAGGACTTAGCCTCGGGGACCTGGGCAACGAACTTCTCGAGGTTACCGCGGTATCTGCGGAGCTTGAAGCGGTTGAGGTGGAGGACATCGGTGATCGTGTTGTTCAAGAATCCAGAGTCGTGCGAGACAATGACTGGTTACAATATCAGAAATCGAAGGAGAAGACATACAATGAAATCGACGTACTGGATGTGCAGGTCTTGAGGTTGATGAGGTAGTTCTCCAACCAAGCAACGTTGATGACGTCAAGATGGTTAGTCGGCTCATCGAGGAGAAGGATATCGGCCTTGAACAACATGGCACGAGCAAGAGCAAGCTTCATCTTCCAACCACCGGACAAGCTGCCAATGGCATGTTTCTGGCGCTCGTCGGAGAAGCCGACGGAGGCAAGAGTCTCGATAATCTCTTGCTTGTCAGCTTGGATGCGCTGGTCGGAGATGATGAACTCGAGGACAGAAGTGTCGGCCTCGCTGCCGTCGATATCGTGCTCGACGTAGAACGTGCGGACCTCGTCGGGAGAAGGGAAGCCCTCGACTTGGCTGGAGAAAATTGTTAAACACAGCATATGATAGTCGAAAGATTGATTACATACCCATTCGTGATAGCCCTCATGAGAGTGGACTTTCCGGTACCGTTCTTACCGCACAGACCGTAGCGGTGGCCACGCTTGAGACGGAGAGTGGCGGTGTTGAGCAAGATCTTGGCACCGTAAGCAAGAGAGAACTGGCAGTTGCACAGGTCTTCGCCTTCCTCATCGTCCTCGGGGACTTCTTCATCCTCACCCTCGGTGGCGGAGCGGACGACCCACTCATGTGTAGCATCGGTGGGCTGGGGGGTAGCGAGGATGAAACCAAGGAAGGGAGCAAGCGAGTCCCACTGAGGAACCTCGAAGTTCTTGTTGTTGACGAGGTTGGCAGCAAGGGCAGAGACGTAGACGGTAGTGGCATCCTTGGCAGGGAAATCAGCGCCGAACTTCTTGTAGATGGAGACGAGGGATTGCGCCAGCGCGGAACCCTCGGCCTGCTTGAGGGGAGGGAGGTCTGAACCGTCACCCTCGGGAACCTCTCCGACCTGGCGGAGAGTCTTGATGGCCTTGTTGACGACACCGCGAGCTTCGGGGTCACCGATGGTCTGCTCGACCTTGATCAGACCGGGCAGGAGTTTCGGCAAGAACGGCCGAACGGTGATGGGAGAGTCGACGAGCTTGGACATGTTGTCGACTATGCTAAATGAATAGCGATAAGTTATACATTTCTTCGATTAACAGACAGCTAGTCTTACACGGCGACCTTGCGCTTGGTAGCGGTGAGCTTCTCGTTGAGACCACGGGAGAGAAGGGGGACCATCAAGGAGAGGGTGGGCGAATCTACTTCAGAAACGAATGTGGTTGCGGAGAGGAGGGCGATCGTGTTGGGGACCTCCTCAACGGGATTAATCAGGGCCTTAATAAGAGCAGGAATAAAGCGTTCAATATCTTTGTTCGACACAAGAGCGGTGGTCTTGGTAAGCGAGTCCCGGGCGGCCTTCTTCACATCAGCCTTGGTATCCCAGATAGCTTCAGAGAGGACGGGGACGATATCAGGTGTGAGGCGAGCGGTCTGTGCAGGCGCGCTGACAACGAGCTGGTTCAGGACGACGAGGGCACCTGTTTTGATCTGCCACTTGCCGGCAGTTTTGATCTCGTGAAGAAGGGCAGGGAGGATGAGAGCGGTCGCCCAGGGGTTCATGGCAGCGACGTAGCTGCGGACAGCCTCGACGGCAGCGGTCCTGGGAGCGGGCATCTTGTCGGCAAAGGCCTCAATGAGGGCGGCGTAGATGCCAGAATCGATGAAGATGGGCTCGAGCGCCTTGACGGCACCAGCACCGACGAACTGGACGATGGCATCTGCCGCGGCCTCACGGGCAGCAGGTGATTTTTTGTCGGCAAGAGCTGCGAGGACAGCTGCAGGGAAACCAGCGGAAGTGAGAGCCGAAGGGCCTTCTTTTTGTGCAACAGCGGCGAAGGATGCGACTGCAGATTTGCGGGCAGCGGCATCAGCAACGAAGAGGGCAGCGACGGCGTCCGATGGAGCAGCAGCGGCTTTGAGAGAGGCAGGAGAAGGAGTTGCGGGAACAGAGGCGGTGGCAGCGGGCATTGCTGAAATCTGCGCAGACCAAGTCAGGACGACGGTGTGCGCTTCAAAATTTTTTGATCTGACCTTTGGAGAGAATATGTCTAAGTCGTTACTGGACCTTGTCAAACAAAGATCGCTCTATTTCTAATAGGTGGCAATAAATGCCTGGAGACAAAGATCAGCACACGCAGCACAGCGAGGGACACTGCATTACCTCTAAGCGGAGGGGATAAAGGAAAGAGTGGAGGTGAAGGAAACCCTATCTCAATTTTTCCAAAAGTACTTGTAATCGCTTATGTCGGAGCTTGAAAAAATTGCTCCATCCGAGATCATATCCGTGATGGGCGGTGCAACAGCGGTCGAAACGCGGGGCCCATATAACTTACGGCAGAAGGGGTGAGCAAACGTGCGATCCACGGAGGCCTCACGATCCACAGCTTTGAGCCCAAAGTCTCAATGGACAGCCGCTGTGGGTGTTTGAATCATCTCACACAAGCGGTGGCAGTGCGCGGCTCACGGAATTCCTAACAAACAAATGGATGCTATTGAGTCACTACAAGTGATAATCTACTCCTTGACTGAATCATCCGCAAACGTTAGAGGTGCGAAAACCTACGGAGCAATCGGCACGATCATCAGAAATCAGCCGAACAAGTCAAGAGAAGCTCACATGTCCACCACCCTCAAAATGCTTACTGTTCGCCTCAACCCAGTGAAGTCGCAGCGCGTGCAAAAACGCCGACAGACCCTGTCGACAAGATGAGTCCGTCACGGACAACTGATCACGATCATCACCTACTTCCATAATGCACAGGACAAATACTGTCCCAGAGAACCAAAACAGGCCCATCAGGATCAGGGCAACCCAACCGAATAGCGATGTGGGCCCCAACAACGGCTCCAGCGTCATCGACCATAACACCTCCGATAATTGTGCGTGTGCGAGTGACAGCGCCCACAAACGCAGGTACGACGCCGTATGTGAAATGCACCCCAAGCAAAATTCAATCGTGTGGATCACCTGATGAATCACAATCTCCCCAAAATCGTGTTGTTCCTGGAAGAAAGCGTCGAGGCTCAAATCCTAATCCAAAGCATAAACACGCCACTTACGTGTTCCTCGCTCGCATCCTCTATTATCGCTCTTCCATCTCCTTCTTCCTCAGCCTCAAGTACATCATCATGCTCGTCCCGCGGACCATCGCCCAAGCCGCTGTATCCCTGATTGTGGATCCTTTTCATCTCCTTCCAAGCAATGTAGGGCTTGGTAATCAAAAGCCACGGTACACACACCGCCGCTAGCAGAAGCAGCACAGGCTGCACAACACCCTGCCCAGGATACAACCTCAACTCTGGCTTGATACTCATCGGCGACAGGAACATCGCGATCAGCATGTTCAGCAACGAAGGCGGCTGCGCCGTCGTCTTGGACCAGTCGATGCTCCATTTGTACAGAATGCAAATCGCGAGGTACCCGAAAATCGATTGCAGGAAAATCATCTGAGGGATAAAGTTCGCATAGATATCCACCGGTCGTTTGAACTTGATATGATTAGGAAGCTGTAAGCACAATGCGAACGTCATCTGACAACAAAAGCATTGTCAATAATTGACCGGTAAAATGAATTTGTCCCGGAAGAGATAAGGACAAGGTTCCCGATACGTACATGTATCACACCAAGCACAATAGACATCTTCATTTTATACGAGTTGGTGAACACTAACACGTTATCTGCACCGTGCCAGCCAGGATCGAGACCGAATGGGTATACATGCCCGGTGTTGACGCCCACGATAGAGGTAGAGTTTGATTCTGGGAATTTCCAGCCAGAATGCCAGATATGGAGCGATCGCGAAAAGACATCGTTGTACATGAGACCGGTGTACATTGAAAACATACCCATCAGGAGAATGATATACCGACCGCTTGCGTTATATCGATGGCGATGAGCGCAAACTCAGGAGCATTTGTAAATCAAACTCACAAAAAGAATTGACCCATAATCTTGGAAAATCATCAGTCTGGATAAAGTGACGATCACAACTCGGAAAGGCACTCACCTCGCCAAGATCCTGGCGTGCAAGTTTCCTCTCGGCGAGTATCATGTACAGCGCAGCACAGAAAATGATGAACCCATGACCAATATCACCAAACATGACTGCGAAAAGGAAGGGGAAGGTGGCGATTGCGAAAAGACCAGGGTTGGTCTCCTGGTACTTGGCAGTACCATAACTGTCCATGATTGTCTGAAAGCCCACTGTGAATTTGTTCGTGCGAATGAAGGTGGGCGGGGTCTTGTGAGTGCGCAACTCATGCAAAATCGGCGGCACGTTCGTGCCAGATTGCTCCTGAAAATGCGCCGATCAGCAAAAACCTTCCAACTTAACATACGACCAACACACCGTCGCATGTCGAAGGGCAATCTGGATGTTAGTGATGTCCCGAGTAGGCACCCATGCCTCAGCAATGAGTGTCTTCCTCCTAACATCATAATTGAACAGATTGAGAGTCTCATAAATCATCTTCTCCTTCCTGACAACATCCTGCCAGATGCGGAGGCTCTCTCCCAACTTCACAAGCTCCGAGCGACGGTTCACGCCAGTGTTGTAGAGGACATTCTGAATATCCTCCAGACGGACCGTGACCTCACGCAGCGACTCCGAGCGCTTGTCCGCATTCGGGTCGATGGGATAGATAGTTGCGCCCATGGATTCAGCAACCTTGCGAATCTTAGCGAGGAGAGCGTCACCGTGTGCGAAAATGATGAAGACGTTCTTGCGAGTCTCTTCGCCAGTGGCAGGATTAACGAAGGGCTCGACAATGTCAGTGTGATTCATGTATAGGTTACCACGGAGCACACGCCAGAGAACCCGTTCAAAGACGGGGATGCGTGCACGGTCAATGGTTCCAGCGACAAACCTACCAGAAAGATGTCAGTGGAGAGGTGCATACCACAGCACAGGGCTTACTCTAGGTCAAACTGGACGGTGCCAGAGTACTGCGTTTCACGCTCGTCGTGCTGAAGGAGAGGAGCAGAGCTATCGTCGAAGGAAGACCTAATATTGGTATGTTGTCCTTGGGCCTATACAAAGACGGTTAGGCAACAGTGGCAACGATAAAAAGAACACCGACCCTCTCGAAGAATACGGCAGTCTCTCGCAAGACATGATAAGCCTCCATAAGCTCCTTCGTCCTCTCACTGAGCGTCTGATAGCTGTCGTTCATCTTCGTCAGTCTTGACTCGTGCTCCGTCAACGTCACATCAAGCTCGTCAATGGTCTGCGCCGCGCGAGGGCCCACGGTGATCAATGGAGCTGAGTCATACAAAGGACGAATGGGAACTACGTCCTTTTCCTTGTCTATTTGACTGGCAAAGAACCGAACGCGACGGGCCATCTCGTCGATACGCCGAATTTCGCCGACGAAAGAGCGCTGAAAGGGATTGACACTGGGGTTTAACTGATGCATGTACCTCATCAGACGCTGTATTCGAGCGCATAAAAGATTTAGGTACTTACATCTTTAAATTGTGCGTTGCCAAGTTCACCGAGTTCCGCAACGGTGTCATGGGCTACTTCGGTTGGTACGAAGAGCTGTACCAAGCTCATCTGTTCCGAGCCTACATTGTCCCATTACTTTTGTGCCGAAGGATGGTATACACAGACTTACGGAACGGATTGGGGTATTCGTCAGCCATTAGGCCAGCCAATGTGTTTGAAAAAATGCGACGTTTAGCGCAAAACCTGACGGAACCTGCTTGCGCGTATGAGGTTTGTGCATGTTTGTCTCTTCCTCGTTGAGATCATTGCTCACTAAATCCAAATCTTCGTATCAAATTACTTATATGTTACAATATAAGTAATGCTGCTACTTGACGATGCCAAATTATTGGCTCCATACATCTCACGTTGCGTCCTATGTTCCCTCAGACGTTCACCTCCTTCAATGCCCCTCTAAGATACGCTTCATCGACCCAAGGTTCAACGTAGCCGAGTTTTTTCAGGTCGTCCACAACTGTCACAGTCCAACTTTGACAGTTCCACTCTCCAGATTCATCTGTTATTACATCAACCAAGCGACAAACTCGCGTCACTTCATCGAGTTGTTCACGCGGAACGCATCCGATATCGACCTCCAAGAACTTGGCAATAGGCTTGTTGATGTCGATGATAGTCTCGGGTCCGTCATAGTGGAAGCCTCCTGGCATCCCGTGAAGCTGATGTGCAATGCCTTGCTCCGCAGTGTCGCCACCATCACCAGTACGAATGAAAAGTAGCCAATGATATGGTTTCTCTTTGTTGGTCTGCCAGTGAACGCCACGTTTGTAGGCAACAATACTAAGATAGTAACCTGCAGACATGATTTCATGCAGATGCAGGTGGCGTAAACTAAGGGGCAAGTAGTAAGTGGTGGAGTTCACTCGTTGATGGACATCCGAAGGCACGGAAATTACCGAACCGGCAGAGATCATGTTTCAGAATCCGTGGCGCGCGAGGATAGTTCAAAGTTACTCGAATTATCAAGAAAATTGTCAGTTATAGCTCAATGCTGAAGATTACTGTAGCAGATGTTAATGGCATGTCCGAGCTATCTACTGATCTCTAGGTTTATAGATGCCGAATTGAGTCTGACATGGGCACCGGTAAGAATCATCATAGTCATTCATAAATCCAGTGCTCGAGGCTTACATATAATTATTGATCGTTGTCAGTGATATTTGACCCATCCGCAAAACGTCATCCGGCAACATCGTTGCCTATACACGCAAAAGACTGGAAATCTGGCAAGGATGAGCCATACCATCGGCGTTGTTTATTCGCACTGATCCCAAAGATATGGAGTACGTGGGTATTTCGCACAACCCGTGGAATGTCTGGCAATTATCTACCTCAGAAATATAAACGAACAAATCTACTCCGAAGTGCAAGAGGGCGACACTGGATCTGTTATGTAGATGAAGCTGTATACAGTCATTGAGTTGTGGCAGAAATTGACTAGGATGAAGGAGATACAGAATTGATGGCCAAGCTTAGAGATTTGCTATTGTGAAAGGGTAGGGCAGGGTAGATTTGTCCGGGTAGGTCCACGCATGAACGACCGGGGTCCGTACTATATACATTTGGTCGCGTACCAAGTATGCTACGGGCCAATGAAGGGTTTAAGCTTTGTCGATCCTCCGGTTCATGAGGCGTGCATGTCTTTGAAGGAAGTGGACCCTTAATCTCCGTATGAAGCTTATTGACTATTGACATCCTAGTGTCGCGTAAACTATATCAGGTCTACCTCGAATTCGACCTCGCTCGAAGCCTTCTCTAATAGCTCTGAGTATGAGCATTCCGGACCGTGAAAGTCTGAGTTTCCGGAACCGAAAAGCCTACATACAATCTGGGAGGTTATGTCCAATTATGTACAAATTTTCTGAGGTTGTCAAAGGTAAGTAAGCTGCATCAACAGGAACTATGTACACGAGTTGTCGTGCAAGTCATGGGGGTATTAGCGCAATATGATCGAATGGTTACCAAAAACTCCGACTCCGACTTGTCGAAATTGAAAATCACCGCCGGACAGCAGTCAACCTAATCCAACTTCCTGCGAGAGCGCGCAATAGAGTGGCCCCAGTATCCGACTTGAATATTGAATCCTCAACCTGAGCTTTCTCGTCAAAACACTGAGCACTGAATACAGGGACGAATTTCCATGATATTGAATGTTGTCCGCCACTTCATTCGTCGTCTCGGTCGCGCCCTTGTCCCGTTACGGACCCATCTCGCATATCTTCTCTACCGAAATCCATCACTTGCTCCAAATGTCTTACTTCTAGATCCATGGACTGTCATTAAGACCACGAGCATTGCGCGATCTCGACAAGAAGCAGCTGCACATGCCTTCATTCGTCAACATACAGATATTCCCGTCCCTGCCCTTTTTGATAGTTGGACAGATGATACTGCCAATCTTGGGTATTTCCTGGTGAACCACTTGAGACTGCGTGGCCCATGATGACGCCCGAATCGCAAGCTCGTACAGCGACGGAGCTTCGAGCGTATCTTGTGGAAATCCGTACCCTGCAACAAGAACCAACGCCGGCTGGTTGGATAGGGTCTGTGGGGAAAAGGGGCGTTATTCGCCCAAGGATTGGGATGCATGGGCGTCCTTGTGGACCATGGGAGTCAGAGGCAGATTTCAACGCGTTTCTCTTAAAACCATTGGATAAATGCAAGCCCGGAGAATGGCAACGGACGTTTAGGGATACTTTGGCTGGTTATAACCATCCGATTGTCTTTTCTCACGCAGATCTTTCTCCAGATAATATAATGGTTGAAAGAGAAACAGGAAAAGTGACCGGTATAATAGATTGGCAGATGGCAGGGTGGTGGCCAGAATATTGGGAGTATAGAAAAGCAATGTATCGTGGTAGGTCGTCTATCGACTGGTGGACAAAGCTATTGGAGGACATTATGGAGAAGCACTGGGAAAAATGGGGGTTGGAATCGGACTTGGAGAATTTCGTATGAGCATCATGAAAACGACTGTTGCTATGTATAATTGCGTAGTCATCACTCAAGCTTCAAGTCTTTCTCTCCTACTGATAAAGTAGAAGTATCTACATCAAAATGATAGAAGGCGGAGAGAGCATGTTTTGGTTCTCACGGGGGCTTGAACATAATGGTTGAACGTTGATAGTTCATATTTCGTTCGTCAGCCAGCGCGCCTTCATGATCAGCTAGTCGCACTTCCTAATTAAAAGAATATACTCAAGAGCAATTCATAGATGCTCAAGCCACAGATTTCTTCATTTTTCGCTGTTCCTCGGTGAGTATATATGATGTTCAATTTGTTTGCCGGTATCCAATGCCCGAGTCTGCGTCTGGCTCACACCAAAAGGTAATACCGTGAGAAATAGCCGTCTGCGGCTCTCCTGAGCAGACCCCGGTCTATTTCTCACGGTATTACCTTTTGGTGTGAGCCAGACGCAGACTCGGGCATTGGTTGAAGCTAAACGGAAGGTTTCGCGTGACCAATATAAGAGTCTCAGGTCGCGGAATCCACGTGGAAGAACCTAGAGGGGAGGAGAAGTGAGACCCTTACTTGTAAGGAACTCTCACTTCGCCAACCTCTCTAGGTAAGCATACTTAAGTCAGAAGGAACATCTTTTCTGACGACAACCTCGGATTAGGATAGAGCGACCAATACATTTTTCATATCACTGTTACATATTACTGTTCCTAGTCTACCCACCACACCTCTCCCACAATATAGCACTAACCGGGGGTGGGACAAGCCGTCTGCGGCTCTCCTGAGCAGACCCCGGTCTATTTCTCACGGTATT
>JAGGAU010000346.1:0-14770 GCA_017657275.1 Termitomyces sp. T108
TCACTTGGAAATAAATATAAATTAGAGAGAGGCTAGTAATCACAGGTAAGATTGATAGTAATAGGATTGTATCTTGTTTCAGTCTTCTCATCTGTTCTTACCAACTCTTATTCTTTATCCTCAATTCCCACCATTTGTCTGTTGTTCTGACAACACTTTCACAATGTCCAGATGACCATTTTCAGCTGCATAGTGAAGCTGAGTTCTACCAAAAGAATCTGAAATGCTAGCATTAGTGGCAAAAATTCTAAGTGGGTTTGTATCCCACCTTCTGAATTCACATCTGCCTTATGTTTCAACAAAATCTTCACAATGTCCATATGGTTATATTTAGCTGCATAATGAAGAGGAAACATGTCATCATGACCTGAAATAGTAGCATTAGTAACATGAGTTTACAATAAGCTTGATCACACCTTTTGAATTTACATCTGAATTGTGTTCTAGCAAAACTTTCACAATGTCCAGATTTCCATTTTTAGCTGCATAATGAAGTGGAGACATATTCCAACAATCTAAATATTAGCATTAATAATGTAATCTTGAAGGAAGTTGTATGCTACCTTTCAAATTGACACCTGCATCATATTCTAACAGAACTTTCACACTGTCTAGATGGCCATTTTTAGCTGCATATAAAAGTGGGGACATGTTATAAAGATCTGAAAGCTAGCATTAGAAGCAATAATTTAAATGAGATTTTCATCACACCTTTTCAATTCACATTTGGTTGAGATTCATCCAAATTTTTGAGCACACTTCTTCTTACTACTTGTCTCAGTAAAGATTCAATTGATTTTCCTGTCCTATTTTTGATTGCTTCCAAGGGCTGATAATCAAGTTGCTTAGCATGTTTCTTTAGAATTGATGATCTAGGATAATAAAGAGCAACTAAAAGCAGCAGGACAGCTAGAGTCTGGCCCAATGTCCATTGAGTTTGACTAGTCAGCTGGAATTTATTCCAGTTTTCTTTGATAGCCACCTCTGTATGCACTAGCAAAACAACATCAAACATAGCCAGAGAACCTAATTGCATTATAGTTGCAATAAAAACAGCATTTCTTGAAAACATAAAAACATGCTTCAATATTAAGATTGGCATAACAAAAACAGTAACAAGAACAAGGAGATTCAGCATTGGAATTGAGGCCAAAATAGACCACTTTCTCCATCCACCTGATTCTAACTCAAGTTTTGTACTAACTATAGATGCTGCAGGCAACAAGTACAGTTCCAAGCCTTCAAAGCCAGCTGAAGACGTCCAAAGCCAAATACCAACAGCACCTGTGAGTAACAATTGCAAAGAACCTATAATAATGACAAAATTGGCTAAGGCTTTTTTTGTCTCATAAATCCACCTGTCAAGCCCTTTGATTGGAGAAACATAGCTTTCTAATTCCCTGAGTTCCTCATCAAGCTTAAGCTTGGAAAGAATAACTGGTCCCCTGGTCCTGTATCCCAACAAGACATGGCATTTGATATACATGATAAATTTCCTGAACATGGGCATTCCCTCAGTTGGAGCATAGCTTGCTGATTCTCCAAGGAAGGGTATTCCCTCAGGTGTAGCGTGGCTTACTGTTTCTCCAAGTTCCTGATTGAGTGCGTCCTCAGAGAGATTGACTCTGTGATAGATGTAGAGTAGGGAGTATGTGAAGAGGTTGGTGTTGTTCATCCAACTGAGGTTAAGGGCAATCGATGCATGGTAATCGGAGATGCCGTGATGATGAGCTTGTATGACGGTCGAGATAAGGATGGAAAACGCAGTGATAAGAACGGTCGTAGACTGTTCCTCCAGTTCGTCGAGTTGGGTGGGTGTGATCCGCCCATCTTTGAGAGCCCAGATTGCTCGTACGAAACTAAGTAAATTCTGCGCGTAGATGGCAATTCGAATGCCGATACCAGAAACGTCTGGATTGGCGGTGACCGGAAGGCAAAGAGTCGGACTCGTCGCATCAGACATATTGACGGAAAGAAAGGTAGAGAGATGGGAAGGACGCACAGAGAACGCACGGAAGCTTGGACATCACAGCAGCTGACAACACTATCTTCCAATTGGTTGGCAGAAAGTCATGCCATTCCTGGGTCTGCTGATCACACGGTTGCCAATTCCCACGAATATTTCGTTTGCCAGGGTTACAGCATTAGCTGTGCATGGGACAACGCTAAATTTATAACATCTCTTATCTTCAACAGAAGTTAGCAAGCTATAACTGTGGGTCTCAATGCGGTGTCTGTTCAGCACCGGTACCTTATACACCGATCCCGGACACGCAACGAGCTCAACACCCTCGGCGGCACCTTAACCAACAACACAAATGTTGTGTGCATTGTCACAATCCATCACCGAGAATTCCAGACTAGCCCGTCTATATTCTGTGGCCCCACAATTATTCTTACAGGAAGCACCACCCTCGCCTTCCACTACACCTACGTTCTATCTGCGCGCCATTTCATGCCATGAGAATCTCTAGCTTGTCTTTACTCGCTTGCAGGACACCGTCAACTCCACAATTGGCTTCCTCGTCTCCATGGAGTGGGCCAGCATTGCCCCACACACCCTCAAGTTCACCCCCGCTACTTTGGTGCTCAACAGGGTTCATCCGCTCTGATGCTCCTGTCAGCGGCAACCTCCAGTTCAGCACCCCTGTCGCCGAGACATCCCTGTGTGGCTAGCGCACAGTGCTGAAATCGCAATAAGGCTCCAAAAGACAAAAAAGACGCTGTCCCTATTCGTTTGGGACACGCAATCGGTCGTCATTTAGCGAGGTGATCGAAGAAGCGTTTGTCGACCGTTGGATATGGAGAGATCAGGAGAGCTTCAGAGGGACTGCAACTGGGCTCTCGTATGTCATGCATACATACATCCTCCTTCTCCAACAGTCCTTCCTTTTTCTTGCTACAGGTGGGATTTATATCCTTCCTTGTCAATCAAATGGCCACATCTGGGGGACTCAGATTTACATACGTCAACGAGCCCCTTTCTGTTCGAAAAGTTCGTCACGTTCAAGTACAAAAAGCAGCTGGCGATCCCTCCCTCCGTCAACGCAGTGGGTGTCCTTGCTCTTGCTATCGGGGTCCAAGCACAAGAGGGAAGCAGGTACTGACGCTGAACAGGCGTCCGTATGTTGTTCTTCGGGCATTCTCCGTACAGTATGACCTCGTACAGTATGACGTATAGGGAGGTGAAGTTTGAGGAGATCTTGAGGGGGGTACGAGGTCATCTCACTCGGATTGTGGTCGTTTGAAGTATGACTGAGACTGTAAGGTATTGGTCACGTGTCTGCGTAGTTATCATGGGTATCATGACACTGGTCCCTCCTTTCTAAGGGGCGAGCCTGAATCTGGAAGAAGAAAAAAGAGAAAAAAAGAAAACCCTTAGGAGGACATTCCCCCCTTCTTGATGTCGACCATGCCTTTTCTTCCCCTTGTCTTGCTCGTTTGCGCGGGATTCCTGTATTGCCTCCAGCACACGCAGGGGGACAGGCCATCAAATCCTGCACTCAGATGACCAGCTCTGTGATGGATTTGAAAAACAAAACAGTTCAAAAACAAGCTCCATTTTGCCTGATGTCTGTTGAGGTCATACACCGACAATAGTCAGGAAACACATCTACAGGATGTGGGTTTCCTTCCCAGTATGGGCACTACACTTTGAATGCTCAATTGCAAAGTCTGAAGCATCTGTCTTCACTCAGAAGGAGGCATCCATATCTAGCATCATGCACACAGGTGCTTGTACAAAGACTGCCTTCAATGCCTCAAATGCTGCCTGCTTTTTTCATCCTCCACCACCACCATATACAGTCCTGTAGATGCTGACTATGTACAACACCATTGGCTCACCACCAGACCCCTCCTCTCCCCAATTCCAGTGTACAACATTGATGGCACCCTGAATGAAGCCTGGTTCATCCATATGGTAGTGGACCTTGTCCTCCATTATCAGTCCCATGTGGAGCCTTTGCAGTTACCAGCCTAGGGAAGCAGAACATGATTCTTGGCTTCATCTGGCTCCAGGAGCACAACCCAGAGATTGACTGGACCAAGGGAGAGGTCTCCTTTCTCTTCAGCTGCTTCAAGGGGTGCTAAATTGTTGCATATTCTTCAATAAAACATTTGTAAAAATTGTGGAACCCCAAAACCTAGTTGACATGCTGCAAGTTATGGGATGCAGACCAATGTGTAAGTCCACCAACTTTGATTGAATCCATGCCCACATGCCCTGGAGCAATTTTTATTCTCAGGTAACTATGCTCTATGACAAAATGGCCATTCACAAAGCAACAGCTTGTACCATAATCTATTATTGCTCAAGTATCAATGAGCTGCAGAAGACCCCCTGCTGGACCATGGATATGCAATGTAACTGAGAGCTTGAGGGCACAAAATGGTGACCATGGAGCACATGCATGGATAGTCACTGTATGATATCCACAGTGGCAATGATGTCTAGGCCTTGGTACTGCTTCCTCCAGCCCCTGAAGTATAAAATCACTATTTGTATCAGGTTCTGTTGACTGTGGGGGCTTTTTCCTAAGCAAGACCTTACAAGGTGGACTTGAGGTAGCTACAGATATGAAGTCCTATGTTAGTGCAAGGTCTAGGGTTAGTTCCAGGACTTGTGCGGGTGTGCTTGGCCTTTAGAGAGTAAGTAGGAGGGGGTTCCAGGTTGCTAGGGTAAGTCTGGGGTTGTGTTGGGTGCTCTGGGGTACAGGGCATTGGTCTGGGATTAGTGGGGTAAGTCCAGGCTAAGTCATTAATTCAATAATAGTCAGTCCCTGTAATGGGGAGGGGAAACATGGGGCTAGCAGAGGCAACAAAATTTAGCATCAAATTGTGGGGAATAGATCAAAGAAGGAGATTTGATCTACTACTACCCAATTTGGCATGGCTAGATGGGGAAATAGGAAGGAAAGGATGTCAAAAGAAGCATGGAATGCAGGAAAGAGATAAAAGGGGAAAGCAGAAATTATGAATGGAAACCAGACAAAAGGAGCAGAGATAAATGGGGAAAGGAAGCCATGAATGGTAAAGAGGAATGGTGGATCCTGGAGATGACTGGTGGCACTGAGACAGTGGCCAAAAAGGGAAATTGGAATAGCAATTCTGTCATGAATGCTGGAAAACTCTAGAACAAAAAGTCATGTGTAGTAACCAAGTACTACAGTGGGGAAGTCCCGGGTCACAGTGATTGCTGAATGTCAGGGTTGGAGGAGCAGTGAACCCAGAAGTGATAGGTGTCACCATGGCGGTTGTTGTGGTGTCATAATGGTTGGTAGAGTTGGTGGTGTTGTCCTGGGGAGGTAGGGGGTCAGTGGTGTTGTCCCAGGGTGGTGGGGCAAGCTCCAGGAGTAGGTCATGACAATTTGGGGCCAATGGTAAAAACTTGTTTGCTACACACACAAGCTGGCCATTCGTGATCTCACATCAGAGCCCTCTCATCTCACATTGCAGAAGGTTTAGATTGACTCTTCATGGAGCTACCTATGTACCCATGTTGAAGGTGCTATGCAGCATGTTCACATACTTTGCCCTCCACCAACTATAGGTCCTGGCAGCATTGTTACTCCAGTATACATACCAAAAGTCTTTCATGACAAGCTGTCAATTATGGCCTTGTTACATACACCCCCACATAAAAAATTTGGATTGTTTATATCCTCAATTCTTATGCTGAACAGCCTATCTAAAGAGGCCATGCTCAAAGCTTTTTGCATAGAGGAAACTCAATGATGCACAACAGGAAAAGAGGCCACTGCAACTGCAGCCACATGAGCAACTACATGTAATCTCTGCAATGGATTACTCAAGTTGCAGAAGTGTCTGAGCTTGCATATGGCATGCACACAGTTGAAGAAAGATGACAATGCATCAAAGTCAAAGAAATTTTGTTCATGCAAGGGAGCCAAGCAAGATGCTAAAGAGACCAAGGAAGCCAAGGTCAACACTGCCAAGGTAGAACCTGGATGTGATGGACCTGCAATAAAGGCTGAGGCAGCAGTTTGTTGATCCACTTTTCTTTCCTCTTTGCCACCTAATATCTGATGGAATACAGACTTGGATGCCACATGTGATATAACACCATGGTGCAAATGGTTTCTTTTGAAGTTATATATCTAGTGAGTCCCAATACATAGGGCAAATGGGGCTGTGGTTTACTCTGTAAGTAGAGGCTCAGTGAGGTCTAGATCAGGTCACAAGGCTCAGTCTGACAACTTCAATAACAATGTTACTATTTCAAATGTCCTATTAGTACCTGATCTAGCAAACAATTTACTCTCCATCACCACTCTCTCAGTATGCTGTGGGTTCACAGTTACTTTTTGAAGTTGTAAAGTTTGTTTTAGCATCAGTGGTGACATGGTATTAACAGCAACTGTTGATCATTTACTCACCTCATATTTTGATGGGAAAATAATAGTTTCCTTGCTAGCACACACAGCCAATACATCTCAATCAAGTCTGACCTCAACTATGCACAAAGACAAACATCTGCTCTACAGAAGAATGTATCATCTTGGAGTCAATCAACTTGACACGCTCATCAAGAGTAAGCTGAGTGAGGACCTTGTGATTACAGCTGGAAACTTGGTCCCACATTTCTGTGAACCTTGCTTGAAAAGAAGACATATTGTGCACCTTCCCTTATACAGCTCACAGAGCACCTGATGTTCTTGGCTGAGCATTCAGTGATATGCATGGCCCAATAAAGTGTAGGGCATATAGAACCAATCATAGATAGTGGGTGACTTTTGTGGATAATCACACACATTGGATAGAGGCAGACAACACATTTGAAGCTTTCAAGCAGTATGAAGCACAGTTAGAACACCAGACTGGTAAAGCACTGAAATGTCTTTATCATGACAAAGATGGTGAGTATGTGTCCAAAGCATTGCTAGATTATTGCACAGTCAAATGATATACACCTCAAGTTTACAATGTTGAAATTCAAACCTCAATGACATCATATACACTCTTCACATAAAGTCATGCACAGGGCCACAGCTACCACTGCATTATACTGACACTCATCACACAGTGGACAATAGCCCCATTGTCCACCCACATCTATATAAAAACATACACATCATAGATGCACCCTCAGTCACTTATACCAGACTGAAGATGAGTAGAATCGGTTTGTTTATACATTACATGCATACTGACTGAACTGTAGAATGATATTCTGTTGTTGTTAGGTACAGTCACAGCAAGTTAGTCACTTGTACTGGACTGAGGAATAATATTCTGTTGTTCTTAGATCTCAACATATAGTCCAATTTCTAATATACAAACATTACTACATCACAGCAAAACAGCAGTGCCTGAACAGCAGGACCATCAAGGAGGCAATCATAGCAATGCTGATGGAAGCCAACCTGCCTGAGAGTTTCTGGGCTCATGTGTGCTAGGCACCTATTGACACATCCACAATTGTTTGCCCACCTCCTCCCTCCCATATAACATGACACTGTTTGAAGCATATAAGGAAAAGAAGCCTTGCATTGGATGTTTCTCATGTTTCATGTGCTGCATACATACTGATTGGGCAAGATAAGAGGTGGGAACTCCAAGGCCATATGCTTCCCAGAATATTTGTGGGATATCCCAGCAATAATATCAGCCGGAAAGTATATATCCCACAAACAGGCAAAGTGATGGTGTCATATGACATGATTTTTGATGAAAGTTGCTTTCCTGGCATTTTCCTCTCAAATATGCTGCCTCCACCTCCAAGTAGCACATTCAATAACATATCTATGTATGACCCTTATAACTCTGCTGATCCTATCGGTACAACAATGAATGCTGAGGCTTCCTACATTGACATAACCTACCCACATGAACCTCTTGCACTTAAGGTGATAAAGAATCACTGGATTCAGTGGGAGCAGATCTCCATCAGCCTCAGCCAGTCCCAATTCTCCATCCAGTACTAGAACTTAGACAACTTCTGCTACCACATGTCAGTGGATTTAATTGCCAGCCCACAAATACAATGCAGAATACTATGATGCTATCCAGCACTGAAGATCAATTGTGGAGAACTCTTAAACAAGCCCCATGATCCTCTGGAGCTTGTTGATGGTAGGGTGTGGCATTGGTTTAGTCAGCAGATCAGCAGCTATATGCATGGTGGGGATGTAAATTGGATGTATCTTGCTATCCTCAACAGCCTGGCAGAGCTACAACTGGTGGCAATGGAGGTGCCTGAGGTGCCCCATGTGCTTAGGCTGCTTCAAGACTGAAATAGCAGACTGGCTGTCAATGCTAAGGACCAAAGTGGAAGACTGCAGTATGCCAATATCTGCCAAGAAGTTGCATGACCAACAGATTTTGTGACCTGTCTCACTGGCAGCAACAACTTCAGCTTTGATGCTAAGAGAGCAACAATGGACTGAAGCTTCAACATCCAGCTGACAGTGCTACCCATGATCAGCAGCAGAGAACCAGAGGTAGAGTAGCCCTTGTCAGGGTTGCCACTATGATCAGAGTCAGTGTAAGCTATGAAAGGAGAGGAAGCAGCACTAGCCAAGTATTCTATCTTGTAGTCTAGTGTTCCTCAAATATAGCACATTCAGTGCTTGACTGCCTTCTAGTGCTTGGGGCCAGGGCAAGAGTTGAATCTGCACAGCTCACCAACAGTATAAGCAATGTCAGCGCATGTGCACATTGCCAGGTACAGCAATGTGCCAGTGGCCTAAATGTATAGCACAGAGTGCATTCTATCCTCCTCTAGTGTCAAAGAGGCATTAGATTTTAAGAGCTGCATGTGGGGATCAATGGGTGTTGCAACAGCCTTAGAGTCAAGCATGTTGAAACATAAGAGCACATCAATAATATAAGACTTCTGATCAATCCAAAGTTTGCGCATACAACAATTACAAGTGATAAGTGATGACTATGCTGAGAAGAGCTATAGTTGGTCCAAGATAGCATAGCTTAAAATACTTCTGCAGCTCAGCAATTGTTCTGAAAATGGCTAAGTGGAACTTCAAGGCTAGCATCACCTCATCAACATGGATAGGGATGATGACCCTCACACTGGCTCAAAGGTAAACATACATGCAGGGATCTGACATAATAGGAGTGAAACCTAGTGCCAGGAAGACTTCATGCATTTGATTGTGCCAGAAGTTAGTGCTTTGCTTAAAACCATATATCCCCTTGTTCAGCTTAACACAGGTGAGCCATCCCCTGGTTTGTGTTGAGTGTCATAGAGTACATCCTCAGGAAAACCTTAGGAAACTTTATATATAGTAATATGTTAACAACACTATGAAGTCAAGCTGATGAGATGTCAACTAACTTCAGATGCATATTGTCCAGAGAGAGGATAATCTGGATTGCAGGTCATTGAGTGGTTGGTCCAAAGGTGTCATTGAAATCAATACCTGGGCATTGACTAAAACCTTGCACTACAATGCAAGCCTTCAAGTGTTCAATAGTGCCATCAGGTAAGTGTTTCACCTTTAATACCCAATGCAAACCTATTATCTTATTGCCCAGGAGAGGATAGATGGCTTGCTATGTCTCATTATTCTTCAAAGCATTCATTTCCTCACATATTGCCTTGTACCACTCTGCTACATTTGTCACTAGCCATGGCCTTTCTGTGAAACTGAACATTTGTATCATGAGCTCTGACCTTGTATGCAGCTGCAGAATTCACATGCAGAGCACCAAGGCTCTTGTAGGCCTCCTCACACTCCACAAATGCACACCTGGCAGCAAGCAGTGTGTCATGGCAATCAACATTAAGAGTGAGTGCCACCTCATAATTGCTGAGTGCATTGATTATGCCAATGTCAATGTCCTACAGTGCTGCATCTGATGGCACATCCAATCCAGGCAAAGGTGGAGGAGCTGGTGGCAGCTCATGAACAAGCAGAGACTTTAAACTCATACACACACTTTGTGAACTGCTAAGCAATCTCAAGTCAGCCACAACAGAAACTGGCACTCAATTGCAAACACTGAGAATTAGCAAACAGCCTTGTAGTTTGAAAACACTCAGTTCTGGAATAAAATATAAGCACTTCAACACCATAATAAGCACAAAATTGGTTAGACCCAAAGGAAATTCCATGCCATACCTCTCTGGTCTCACTTCAGCCAAGTCACCCTTGAGGCCCCATGTGCTAGCACACAAGAGGTTGTGGGTGTGGGTTCCTTGACTAGACAAATACCTGAACTCAAACAGCTTAGAAGCTCATATGATAACAAAGGAGAATAAGCACAGAATCTTTAAAGTCCTAGACCAAGCATGGGCAAAATTGACAAAGGTAATTTATAGCACTGGTCTGCTATTGTTCTACATGTTCTGTGATTTCAGGCACATACCAGAGGTAGCCAGAGCCCCTGCAACACTAGAGGTGCTCAAATCCTTCATAGCAGCAGTTGCTGGGGCTTATTCATAATCAGCTATAGAGAATTTCATAGTGGGGATAAGGACCTGGCACCTGCTTCACAGAGTAGACTGGAACATCTATGAGAACCAGATGCAGATGCTTGTGAAGGCAACAGATAAGCTGGCCCCAGCTACCTCTAAGAAGAAGAAAAGGAGCCTGTGCATACCCCAGTTCTTAATCACTTTGCTTTGCATGAACACTGAGTTGTGTCTCTTCCAAATCCAGACCCTTTCAAAGTAGCTATGTTTGCATGTGCCACTACCATCTTCTACAGAACAGCAAGATTAGGAGAATTCACTGTGCCAACCCTCTCTGCATTTGATTCTTTGATTCATGTAAAGCTAAAAGACATCACTCAACCCTCAGATTCAGCAGATCATTGCACTACAGCACTTCATTTTCCAAGGACTAAAACAGCAGTGCATGAGGAATCAGTCTCATGGAATACCCCAAACAACCTTTCAGACCTGCAAGACATACTAAATATACATCTACAAGTCGATAGTCCCTCCACAGATGTCCCTGCAAAGGAGGCAAACCTAGAGCCTCTGCAAGGGCACAGGCTGAAAATTGGAGCCACACTAGAGTATCTGATGAGGGGTGTTCTTTTTTGAGGCAATGAAAGTTATAAGATGGTGGTCCAGTGACATGTTCTATGAATACCTGTCCAAAAATGAACAGATCCTGGCACCTTACCTGCAGGCTAGATCAGCTTTACACAAGTCATGACTCTTGCATTCAGAAAATGACCAACCCTTGGTGAGTGTGTCACCAACTCATAGTGATGCAAATTTTAAGGTTTAGTTTAACTAAGTCAATATGGAATCAGAATTGGACTAAGTGCTCCAAAGCTTTTTATTCACTACATATAGTGGCTTATATTACATATGACACACACTTAATAAATGTTGTAGAAGGTTTCTATTCTTATTGAGTTTGATTCAAGGTTGCTCAAATGCATGCTCAAAAAGGGCTCAAAAAGTATAAATACTATTAACCCAAGGTCTATTCAGTACTTCTCAGCCTAAGAGGTCCACATTTGAAGAACTCTGAACCATGCTTAATGAATTGCTTGTCCACCATTAGTTTCTCCTTTTTATACTGCTTCTGGCATGCATGAACCATCATGCTCCATTTATGGGTGGTTAAATCATGTATTATCACTTTAAACATAGCATGTTCTTGTTCACTTGCCAAAGTCAAAGGCAACACAATTTTGCATCAATACTGCATAGGAAGGCTCCACAAATAGGTGTGTCAGCCCCTAGGCCAATTCTCAGAAGAGTATGGCTGACACTTGACACAAATGGAGTTCCAGGGGTAAGGAGGGTTTTTGGAAGCCTCTGTCATGTGAAACATCACTATTCAATTCAGTTCACCACATCTGGGATCACCAGCTGCTTTTAGCTCAGTGTCATGGATTTGGCAGAGGCTGAGTTGGAGCAGTAGAGTTGGAGGTCTCACATTGTTCTTTTTTCCATGCAATGGTTTTGCATTATCTGGATCATGCAATTGTCTTGCCTCTCCATATGTGCAACAGTCTTGCACCTTCACTGTTATCATCAGTCACAGGTGAGTGCATAGTTGCTCTTTCACTGCATGTCAGCCTTACAGATTGCTTTTACTACAGCTAATATTGTTATGCATTACTACTCAAGAAGTAAGGCTTTCAACATATCCATTTGATGAATAGTATTTGTTGATATCCAGCAGATTAGAACTGGACTCTCTTTCTCAGTTTGAATTATTCCAACAAGTTTTTGTCATTATAGTAAGCTACATACTATATTGTTTTCCCTTACAAGCAAAAGCTTAATTAACTTTCTACTTTTACAGTTGAATTCTTCTCATTTCTTGCAACTTTTGCATATTTTCATTTGTTCCTCATCATCAATAAAATTTCATTCATGATGCAGCATGTCAGAAGTTCTCAGAATGTTGGCATGAATCCACAACCCAACTTGCTCAATCTGAGCTTCCTGATCCCAAGATACCAGACACTGAAACCAAAGATCACAACAATGATGGCAGAAAGGCCGTGCAAGCTCGATGTCAAAACCTTGTTGATGAAACCATTGATGGTAAGCTGTTGGTTGCCAATTGTATGCAAGCCCTCCATGATCTCAGCTTTAATGCTGCTGAGGCTCATGACTATGTTGAAGAAGTCTTCCAATGAATTGAACTTTGCAATGCCAAGGCAAGATAGCCTGATCATTTGTCATAAGAGTCTACTTGTCAGGTTCCGTTGACTGTGGGGGCTTCTTCCTAAGCGAGACCTTATGAGGTGGACTCAAGGTAGCTACAAGTATGAAGTCCTACGTGATTATGGGGTCTGGGGTTGGTTCTAGGGCTAGTGCAGATGAATCTGGCTGTGTAGAGGAGTAAAAGGGTTAGGTCCGGGCTATGGGAGCAAGTCCGGGGTTGTGCCGGGGTTCTGGGGGTACGAGGTGTGAGTCTGGAACTACTGAGGTGAGTCCAGGCTTGGTCTGGGGAAGGCAAGGCAAGGCCAGGGCAAGACAAGCCGTGAAGGGAAAATGGGACAAAAAAAGTGAACGAAGAATGAGATGAGATTGAACCAGGAAAAGGAGTCAAGGATGGGAGTAAAGGAAATAGACTGAGAAGGGGAAAGAGACTTGGAGAAGATAGAATGGAAGTTGACAGGAATAGACTGAGAGACTGAGACAAGATACAATAGTACAAGGTGAAGGAGATTAGGACAAGATAGTTTTCAATATCAACACTAGCGTACAGGTTGTCTACATAGGCCTTAAATACTGTGGACTCTGGGGTAGCAGGCTCAGCCTGGTTCCATTTTGGGTGTTGGGCGTGATCGCTGGGGTGATCGCCGGGTGATGCAGGTGATGGCAGTTGGACCATAACTGCGGGTGTCAGGCATGATTGCCGGAGTGATTGCTGGGTGATGGGACTGATTGCTGGGGGATGCCAAGGTGATCTGTCTGAGGGCGGTCCGTGCCGTGGGATGTTCCGGGTTGATGTGGGACGTTCCAGGGTTGCGGTGATTGCCAGGTGTCAGGGTCGAGGGGGCAGTGAACCTGGGAGTGACAGGTGTCACCATGGCCTGTTGCGGTGTCATGATGGGTGGCAGGGGCAGTTGGTGTTGTCCCAACACTACTCCACCAGAGACTTGCAGGAATGAAGGTGCAACAGATTTGCAAGCAAGAGCTGCTAAAGTTGCAGCATGGCAGGTTTTGCAAGCCAAGCTGGATCAATTCATTGGTCAGCTGGCCCATACAATGTTATTGTCTTATGAGCAGCTTTACTGGGTAAGCCAAAATCTTCTTTGTCAAACTCAACCAGCATCCCTCCTAACCAGCATCACTCCTAACCAGCATCCCTCCTTCAGTCCTTACAGTCACTCTCCACCTGGCAACACTCCAAAGCAAGATTTCTGATGATGCTCACATCTTAAAAACTTAGAAGTTATGTCAAGAGTATGCTAAAGAGAAGGTGGTTGACATCCTTATTGGTCTTGGACAATCTCAGACTCTTCACAATCTGATTTCATGAGCCATGTAGAAGTTGATTATCATTGACCACTTCATTGATTTTTGAAAAATTGTATGCTACCTTGAAAAAGGCTAGAATCACCACAATGAGCAAAAGGACTTCATGGATGGCTCCTTCCTAGTTAAAAAGGATCAAGCAACAGCAAAAAAGCCAGTGCACTGAATCTGATTGGACAAGGACTTTTGACACTTGGTCTGCTACTGTCATGCTTTTTTATCCTCATTGTAAAGACAAGTTGTTAAAATATCATGAGAAGATCATTGACTTCTTCAATTGTGATTAGATTTGCTGCAGATACCTGAGACCACTATGCACATAGCTTTTTCTATATGGATGATGACAAAAGATTACATGTTCTATTAGTATCCTTCTCTGTTCCTTGTCATATTTGGTTAGTCTATTATGGCGTGTTGAAGCCAGTTAGTTTATATCACACCCTCCAAGCAAGGATATGCTTTGGCGCAAAGTTTGATTGGACTAAGAGTTTGGGGTTGTCAAACAACCTCACTGATGTCCATATCAGTCCAGAAGACAAGGAATCCAATTCTCTACCTCAGCTTCTCAGCTATTCATCACTTACAGCAGGTTCTGAGTGAAGTATGCCATTGTCATTTTCACCTCATAAGAAATCCAACATTATGTGCCAAAATTGGAATCTTGGTATCTGTACAGCTGACCCATATCTAGGGGGGCATCAGCATCATGTTTGCTGCAAGTATAATGGCTCTCACAAGGCCTGAGTGTCAGGTTCCATTGACTGCGGGGGCTTTTTTCTTAAGCAAGACTGTCAGGGGACTTCCATTTTGGGACCTCCAGAATTGTCC
>JAGGAU010000347.1:0-14740 GCA_017657275.1 Termitomyces sp. T108
AATGGAACACGTCGGAATTGCACTCGACGAACCAGTTGGACTACCTGTCCCATTAGAACAAACCTCGTTACAATACTGTGACCCGTTCTGCAGAGTGAACCACAATCTGATACTGCCAGTCATTTCCATAGCGGGAACCCTAACCGCTACAACATGTGACCATTCCGTCATTTCCCGGCCGGCTTTGGTTAGTCCGCACATAAATTCGTCTTATTAGTTTCTCGGACAATAGAGCTGAACTCATCACTGTACAGTTCTTTCTCGGACATCGCCGAGCTGATACTGGAAGGAGAGAGTCAGGGGCTTTACTTGGCTTCAACATGCTCATATGAAGAGCTTGTTCTTCTGAGTCTTGTAAAAGGGAGATTCGTATATCACGCTGCCGATATCGATAACCTGTAAGCTACTCTCGGGCCGATCTCGGGCCAGGGTGTACCCAACGGAAAGGTCACCTGCGCTGCATGCTGCTTTCTGCCCGGAATCAGCAAATCATATTCCTTGACGCCCTCCGGCTTTTATTTCCTATAGATTTTCAATCAAATCTGCTGTGATACGTTCTCCTTTTACCTTTCCGAATTCCAGGCGCAATCAAACTACGATATCAAGCGGTGCATAGTGAACTCTTCTCTGCTGATACCTTCCCGAGTCACTTGTATATTCAGGATGGCACCATCTACCGACGGAATAACCACGAGAGGGTATCAACAGGAGATGCTAGAAGAGAGTCTGCGAAGGAATATTATCATCGCTCTCGATACTGGATCGGGCAAGACGCACATTGCAGTCTTGCGAATCAAAACCGAGGTTGAGCGGCAGCCTATGAAGGTACGACTGAACGCCACAGAGAATTTCAATCAACATTCATTCTCCTCGAGGTATCGTGGTTCGTTGCCCCGACTGTAGCACTCTGCGAACAGCAGTGCAGTGTGATACAAGGAGCAATCTCCGGACCTGTCGGTCTCATCTCGGGTTCCAAGGAGCCTGATCAGTGGAAGAATGCTACGTTGTGGCAGACTGCCCTGCAGAACAATCGTGTCCTAGTGACTACACCCCAAGTGCTTCTCGACGCTCTCCGCCATTCTTATGTCAGCCTAGGCCGGGATATCAGCCTTCTGGTCTTTGATGAGGCTCATCATGCCGTTGATAATCACCCATATAATAGGATTATGAAGGAATTTTACTTTCCCCTTCCTCCAAAATTACCACCTGCGTCTTCAGGTTATCAACGTCCAAGTATTCTGGGATTGACTGCAAGTCCAATATACGGCGGTGACGTAGAGAAAGCGTTTAGGTATGTACATGGATTGCCTATGTAAGAGTAACTGAATTAGTTGCAGGACTATCGAGGAAAACTTAGATAGTTCCATCCGCGCACCTCGTCGTCATCAAGAAGAACTCTCAAAATTTGTACACCGTCCAGTCTTCAAGCACATCCTCTTCGACCCACCAGACTTAGTCAATCCTCCCTTTTCGACGAATGTAGCTGCCCTCAACGCCGTCGTTAAATCTATGGACATACAGAACGATCCTTACGTTCATTCATTGCGCAGGCAACTGTCTCGTGCCATTCGTGGTTCCGCTGAATATCACCGTATCGATCAGAAACTCTCCAAGGTCATCCGAAATGAAGACTCGTTCACACATAAAGGGCTCCGAGACTTTGAGCGCACCGCGGAGGTAATCTGCCAGGACTTGGGGCCTTGGGCAGCCGACTGGTACGTGTGGGAAGTCATTCAGCATGTAAGACGGGCAGCAAATCCACAAAACAACATTATGTCGACGTGGAAGAATCAGGAGAAGGTTTATCTCCTTCATACCATTAACCAGATCTGGGCATCGCCTGTGTCCTACTACTCGGATGACATCTCAGATGAATGTTCAGACAAGGTCCGGGCACTTATCGATACACTCTTGAAAGAGAAATCTGACGCGGAGTCGATGAATGAATCGTACTCGGGCCTCGTCTTTGTACAACGGCGCGATACCGTTTTGGCGCTGGCAGAACTTCTACGAAATCATCCTTCTACGAAGGACGTCTTCAAGTTTGGCTGCTTGCTCGGGACATCGGATAGTTCTTACCGCCATTCATTCCTAGATATTACGCGCTCCATGCTCAAGGTCTCCCAAAAGGACACCCTCGATGATTTTAAAATTGGGGAGACGACAGTCATCATTTCTACTGCCGTTGCAGAGGAAGGCATTGATATACAGGCGTGCGGGAGCGTCATACGATGGGACCCGCCCCAGAACATGGCGAGTTGGGCGCAAAGCCGAGGACGTGCACGCCGAAAAAGAAGTACATATACAGTATTTTTCCAAAAGGGTGGTTCTGAGCAAAACAACATTTTGAAATGGCAGAAATTAGAGCGAGATATGGTTACGTTGTACAATGACCCTTCTCGAGATTTTATTGCTGATGAAGCTTGGGGCGACAGTGATGATGATGACGAGATATTGGAGTTCCGAGTGCCATCGACCGGGTACGTTCTTGGCTCGTTGATACTGGTTCCTGACTCATGCATCGACTTCGCTTTAGAGCACTTCTTACCCTTCACTCCGCAGTTTCTCATCTCTCTCACTTCTGCGCCGTGATACCTACTAGCGCTCATGCGGACAATAGACCCCTGTACGATATTGACCCCCGCGAGTTCGCTGAGGGTTGGCATTCTTTCGACAACCGTTCAAAACAATCAACTTTCCCATATTCGGGGCCTTTTGGGTCCACAGTCACTCTTCCACGGTCTCTTCCACTCCCGAATCGTGAGTTTTCCACGGAGAAGATCTATAGAAGTAGAATTTCCGCACATCGGCATGCCGCATTCATGGCTTACAAAGCTCTGTACGATCTGAAGCTCTTAAACGATTACCTTCTGCCAATAACAAGTGTTACGGAGCCACACTTACAAGATGAAGTCAAAGAGATGCTCAAGGACGTTGAACAACGACAGGGACTTGCTAATGTGGCTGTACAAATCAATCCATGGGTTCCCCAAGATACAGAAGCCAGATGCTGGTACACCTACGAGTTGGTTATTGACGGACTTCCTCCTTTGATCTTGTTTAACATATCCTACCCCATATTATTGCCCAACGATGAAGGTCCAACGTTGCATCACCCTGGACAAGCCCCCATCTCGACTCGTTTGCATTTTCTAGAGTCCATTGGACTGTCTGACATACGCATCGAGCAGGCAAGGCAGTATACCAAGATGCTTTTCTGGTCCGTAAACGGTTCGCGTATGTCTTGGGAGAAGGACGACTTTCCATACCTTGTCCTTCCAAAGGAAACCGATAATCATTGGGCAGAACGGAGGGCATGGCTCTCCCAACTCAATATTGACAAAGGACACAGCGAAGCTGATGGATATTTCGCAAATGCTGAAAATTTCGGTAAAGCATTTGCTTACCCAACCGACTTGACTATCATTCGCAATGGCTTTCGATTCGCTAAGAGCTATAGATTCACTAGGTGGCGCTTTGATCCGCTGAGTGAAGAAGAAGAGAACGCTTTTCGGAAGTATTATTCTCATTTAGAAGATCTGGACATTGTCTATCCTCTCCTAGAAGTTCGACCTCTTCCTCCTCGATCCAATTCGCTGATTCACACCTCAACGTCCGACCTCAAAATTAAAGCTCCCTCTGAGGGAAGGGAAATTCTCCTTTTACCGAGGATCTCCGCGATTACCGTCCTTTCTCAGTCGGAATCTGCGTACGCATTCTTGCTTCCATCAATCCTTCGCTCCTTTGCCTGCTCTTTAACAGTTTCTTCGTTGCGTGATGAACTGTTCACTACGACCCCTTTATATGAGATACCCGACTCGCTTCTGCTGACTGCTATAACAGCTCCTGTGTCCGGAGAGCAGACTAACTACCAGCGCCTTGAAACATTAGGAGATACTGTGCTCAAGTTTGTAACAGGAATTCAACTTCTCGCCGAATACCCACTATGGCACGAAGGATACCTGACTCGAAAAAAGGACCATGCTGTGGCAAATGTCCGTCTCGCGAAGGAAAACATTAAAAAGACTCTTTATCGTTGGATAATCAGAGGTATCTTTGTTTTCTGGCCGTATTTGCAACTCACCAACCACGGTCTATTTCTATGGAATAGATCGGATGTTGGGCAAGAAATGGAAACCAAGCTACATCGTATCTGAAGTCATGACATCGAAAGTGGAAAAACAAACGACACCACATATCAACGGAAAGAACAATGAAAATAAAGGGAAGAGAGAGCAGGAGCTGTCAACAAAAGGTTGGTATCACTCAGAAGAACAATGTATGTGGATCATTCATTCATTCCACTTTGCTTTACAGTCCTCGCCGACGTGGTTGAATCCCTCATTGGTGCTGCATATCTTCATGGAGGATTCGATCTGGGTTGCCAGTGTGCCAGCTTTTTTGATATGGGACTCAAGTGGCAACCCCTCCCCAAAAGAATAGAATCTCTACTTGCTCGTATGGAGATAGAAGATGAATATCCGTCCCAGCTCGCTGTTGTGGAACGCATTCTGGGATACACATTTAAAAGAAAGAGCCTTCTCATTGAAGCTTTAACTCACGCTAGCTACGAACAGAATTCCCACACGCCGTCTTACGAGAGGATGGAGTTTCTTGGCGACTCTGTGTTAGATATGATTGTCACCGACTTCTTATACCACGCTCCAGGGAAGAACTATAGTCCCGGCCACATTCACCTGCGGAAATCCGCCATGGTTAATGCGCATATTCTAGCTTACATCTGTCTTTCCTCTTCGACATTGGCTGACGCCACTATGCCAGGAATAAGCTCTGACGGAAAAATTGCTCTCCTGCCTGAAACTCATGAAATATTCTTATGGCAATGTCTCCTCCACTCTAGCTCAGCGATTCTCGAAGACCAAAGGAAGACCGCTACACGATACAAACATCGTAGAGATGATATTCACAAGGCATTGATGGAAGGAAACATGTTTCCATGGGCAGATCTTATCAGACTACAGGCACCAAAATTCTTCAGTGATATGATTGAGAGCCTCATCGGTGCAGTATTTTTGGATTCCTCTGGAGACATCGACGTCGCGCGATCAGTTATGACCAAACTTGGAATTTTTCCAATATTGGACCGAATTGTTCGCGACGACGTCGATGTTCTCCATCCAGTTTCACGGCTTTCTTTGTGGGCAAGTAAACATGGTAAAGAACTGGACTATCGATATGAAAAGGAAAAGGGTAAGGTCAGTTGTATCATTGTCGTGGATGAGAAGGAGGAATGTCGAATCACGGAGACCTATTATGGTCGTGCTAGCCAAGAGGAAGTGAAATTCATGGCTGCAGAGCATGCCATCAAGCTATTTCGATTGCGAGACGTTGATATCAACTATAGCGTCTTAAAGAAAAGAAGAGGTTTGGCTAAGAAGAAGAAGAAGGTGATCAATAGTGCCATTGATTAATGCGACTAAATGGAAACAAGGATCTATTTCGGTGGTGGGTCATACAAAAGGCATGTTCTCAATAACAGAGACGTAGTGTTTGCAATACGATTTCTTTGCTCCTGATGCGCATGCGTTTACTCTATTCCCATTTCTTCTGTACACACCAGTAGTCTGCAAACACCAGTAGTTAAAGCCTGGTTTGTTTCAAGCCAGAAATCGACGACACAGTGAGTCTGGTGGTCAAGATGGAGAGCTATGGAAATGGACATGGAACGTCCTGTACGTCCGTCAGATGTACAGCAAACACTACAGACAATCGGAAAAACGGATATGAAAAGCTGCGTGTATAGTCTGCAACGAGACCCGCATGTACCGCGCATGTATCTTCCATCCCAGTTGACCATTTCGTGGTAATTTCCTACAGTACTGGTTGATTCTGCCGCTCTATCAGAGAGCGTAGAACGTCAAGATTTACAGTGAGAAACTGCCAGACCAGGTGGGCGGCTAAACCACAGATTGAGATGATGTAGTAGGCCAGATCTTGTTGCTTGGATGACGCCTGTGATGACGGCAACGAGAAAAGTCATGCCGGATAACACGAGTATCTAAGCCGGTTGCCAGAGCTGATGAACTTACTCCGGCCTGCGAATTTTATAACCTGAGGAGCGTGGATACGACAGAGCAAGACCATGGAGACACCTTGACGTGACCCCGCATAAATTGTGTCTGACAGAACAGGTCATGGAGCTGAAATGTGATAGGAACCTGTCGAAGCTGACCGTGAAACATAATCCAGCACCAGCATCCAATCATTCCCTTTCACTGCGATGAGATAGAGACAAAGCTACGAAAACCTATAGACATGTCATGCGTTTGTCGCGTGAACAGCAGCCAAATTTGTGACGAACCGAAGTTAATTGAGATGCCAAACCAGGATTTGCTACTTTCTTCATGAAGGGATAGATCATGAACCTAAAGAACTATAAATGTCGGTACAGACGCAAGGCCATCGAGAGTAAAGTAGACTAACAAGACAGCGATTAGGCTTTGCACCACTTCGCATCGTTCGTGGATGATCAGTGATGTTTCACTTGTGATTATGATGAGGCACGAACGCCATAGAACCTACACCCGGGCTGGGTTCATGTGGTAAAAGAGATAGGGATGGACGGGAAACCCACGCACCATGATAGAACCTCGGAGTAGAAAAACCAAATGATAATCCAATATTGTTTGTACTCATCAATATCCTCTGCCACCACCTTAGCCTAGAATTGGTATTGATCCGCTACCTTGGTAAAAGTGTACCGACAGCAGGTAGGCAGAGATTCTTCATGATTCCGCAGACCAATCGGGCACGGGTAAAGTGTGATTGCTCTATTCCTGATCAACAAGAATCTAAAGGGTAGGAGATAGGCGCTCGATGATACGAACAAAGTGGTGCCAGTCACGACATCGCGCTTCAGCAGTAGACCATATGCAACTCAAAGGTCAACTACGCAGAAGTCGTCGAGGAGGAAGGCAGGAATCCGACAACTTGGACTTGCCAAGATGGCCGAAAATCACGAGGTTGTCAACTCTCTCTCTAGGTCGTGGGTCGCGAGCCTCGCATACTTCTCGAGCTTACTTCAATCTTGATAGGATGACGTTATCCGTCAGCTAGTCTCAGGGGGAAGGGAGTGAACAGCGTCATGCTGATTTTCCAAATAAACATCTCTACTGAACATATTCGTGGTGCTTCTTATGCCAGTCCTCTAAGGAGTACTCCCCATAATCATCATATACGACTTTGGGGCCCTCGGGGAGACGGACATATGCGGGCTTCGAGTTGAGCTTGATCACGGTCTAAGGCAAGAGGTTGCAATCAAGCGAGGACACGAGGACAAGGAACGTACAAGTTCGTCGGGAACTTTGAGATCAGGAGAGTCGATGGCGAAGCAAAAGGGTGGATGAGCTCGGGCCTGGTGCAAATGATCGGGATTAGATGGAAGGAATGGGAATGCGAAAGGATACCCACCATGTCTCATCGTACAGCCACAGCATGCTTGAGCACTTGGAGCGGAAATTGCGTTCAGATGTAGCGATATGTTCCTCTGGTGTACCGCGGTTCATAACTGCTTTGTAGACACTGTTTATATCGCGTGTGAAAATATAGAAAAAAGCAACGACAATGAGATTAGACAGACCTGAGATGTTCCTTGCCTTGGACCTTGAGCGTGTTACTGTGTCCACCGAGGTTTATTGACCCTCCTACGCCGCCTACTTTGCGGCAGATTGAGCAGAGGCACAACTACGAAGAAAGTTGAGATTAGTTAGACTTTGCTCTAGATCGACATTACCTGATAAGGTACGGCTGTGCTTGATTCAACGGTGAATTTCACGGCGCCACAGTGGCAGCTTCCAGAGAGCTTGACGGGCATTGTACGTGCAGATTACAGGAAGAGAAACAGAAGTAAGGAGAGAAGCGCGTCGTGGGATGGAAATGACGTCTGGTGTGACGTATGCATTGTCTGTTCTAAGCTTGTGCTAAGGTGTTATTTGTCGGTTGTAGTAGATCACGAGGTTATGCGAGTAACTATAGAGTTCAAGACTGAGCGCTACTGAGCCACGATCTAGGATTTGTGTGAACGTCGTCTGTTCTGAAGCGGAGCCAGTAATGAAGATCTCGTGACCGTGTCAATTGGCCGACACGTATTTGATTGAGGAACGCGGAAATTTTCTTCGTCTCCTCCATGACTTCACTTCTCCTCGCATCTATGTGTGCATGTACCTCACCTCCTTAGCCTCTTGTTTGAATGGTGAGTCATCTCTCCAAAGAATATCCATCTCTCTTTGTCGATGATTCCAAAAATAACAACTGATTTTAATGAGTACGACCTGTCCTCGGACGGGATTGAGCTCACATTTTCTTCTTCTGAGACTCTTCTGTTCCTTCAAGTATACCGTCGCTTGATGCTGATTCCGTTGCTTTCCCATAGGGTCCTGCTAGGGAACGCCCAACATGTTTCGTGCTGTACATCGTAGAAGAACACATAGAAGTGACAGAGGGTGCTGGTGTCGACTTGGTAATGTTGTCGACTGTAAATTAGGCGTTATTTAACAGCTCGGTGTGGTATCCTTGTACTAGCAGGCAAAGACAACGAATATACAACAAAGGCAGGTAAAATACTGGCCTGATGAGGGATTGCTTGACGCATGAAGTGAGAGTACGTTTATGAGTCCGTGAGTATCCCATGATTGCGCTTGGTGCTCTTTTGTTACTACGGTATCGCCACCCTCAATACTCTGTCCTGATCAACACTTTTTATGTGATGAGGCACCAACCTTGCAGCGGCTGACCCATGAAGAATATTTCTACTTAAAGGTCCGTGTCGGGAGAGCCAAGTCGTCAACCTCCTGTCAACGAATGTTACCTCCAGGCCCTTTCTTCATCCTCTCCGTGCTCACCGCCGTACATGCTTCCATCGGTCCTTCGGCGAACATGTACATCGTCAACGCAGACGTTTCTCCCGATGGCTTCACTCGTCCGTATGTTTATAAAAATGTATCCTGTTTAACAAATTACAATGTGACATACGGTCGTGCCATCTCCACAGAGCTGTCCTTGCATGCAGCAACGAATCGACCGCTTCCTTTCCAGGCGTTCTGATCACTGCGACAAAGGTGGACATCTTGTCATATTTTATGGTCTTCACTTTAACCTAGCGTAGGGCGACCGGATGCGACTGAACGTTGTCAACCACCTAACGGACACCACGATGCTGACAGGAACCAGCATCGTACGTCAATCCTTTCCCTTCGTCCTTGATATCATACCAAGTCCCTTTGTCCCTCAAAAAGCACTGGCACGGCTTATTCCAGAGGGGTACAAGTTGGGCCGACGGTCCCTCGGGCGTAAACCAATGCCCGATATCTCCCAACACCTCGTTCTTGTACGACTTCCATGTCGGTGATCAAGCTGGAACGTACTGGTACCATTCTCATCTAGGTATGTACAGCGATTCTCTCCAGTTTGACCCGTGCTGGGGTAATATCCCGCTCGTGGAGGAACCCAATACTGCGATGGTCTTCGGGGCGCTTTTGTGATCTACGATCCCGAAGATCCATTCCTGCATCTGTAAGCGCCTTTCCCAGACAATGTGTGTATCGGTTTTGACTCTGTATTCTTCTAGCTACGACGTTGACGATGGTCCGTTCTCGAGTACATTCTTTCCACGTAAAACTGAACTGTTGACTCCCAACCCGAAGAAACCACAGTGATCACTCTAGCGGACTGGTCAACATTTTTTTAGTATGTCGCTCAATCTTCTAACCGCGCTTTCATCCATAGGTACCATATGCGTTCGACATCGGTCACAGACCGAGCGACGTCCGATACAACGCTCATCAACGGTCTCGGGCGTAACTGCAAGGGCCCTGCAACAACCTTGTCTGTCATCAACGTCGTACAAGGAAAGCGCTACCGCTTCCGGCTCGTATCAATGTCCTGCGATCCAAACTTCATCTTCTCAATCGACGGCCACAACATGGTACGATCTCACTTCCCCCCTCAAAAATCTCGCGGGAACTCAACAACCTCCCAGACAATCATCGAAGTCGACGGCGTCAACCACTCGCCCGTCACCGTCGACTCGATCCAGATCTACTCCAGCCAGCGCTACTCCGTCATCGTAGCAGCGACGCAGCCCATCGACAACTACTGGCTGCGCGCGCTCCCCAACGCCGGCTGCACCTCATTCGCCGGCGGCGCCAACTCAGCGATCTTCCGGTACCTCGGCGCCGCGCCCGTCGAACCCACTACGACCAACGCGTCCCTGCACAACCCGCTCGCCGAGACGCGCCTGCACCCCCTCGAGCACCCCGGCGCGCCCGGGGGCAGCGCCCCCGCGGACATCTCGCTGTGTCTCAACGTCACGCGTCTCAACGGACGCTTCGCTATCAACGGCGCGAGCTTCAAACCCCCGAATGTCCCGGTGTTGTTGCAGATTATGAGCGGCGCGCGCGCCGCGCAGGATTTGCTCCCGGTTGGGAATGTGTATACTTTACCGCGGAATAAAACAGTCGAGTTGATCATACCCGGAGGATCGGTTGGTTCGCCGGTTAGTCTTACTAAATTTTGGAATTTGTTTCCGTGGGACTCATTGATATCCTTCGACACCGCAGCACCCCTTCCATTTACACGGGGTAAATAAGTCTTTCCCGCTTATGAAATTTAACCCTGACCAGATGCTCCTCCCTGACAGCACAACTTTGACGTCGTGCGAAGTGCTGGAAGTTCTGTATACAACTATCTTAATCCTGTCCGTATCGAACTCTCCCTTTGTCCTTCTAGTTCTTATTATATTTCTTCCTCAGGTGCGCCGCGACGCAGTATCCACCGGCTTCGCTGGAGACAACGTGACCATCCGCTTCACAACAAACAACCCGGGCCCGTGGTTCCTACATTGGTAATGCAGCCCATCCTCAAGAACATCTTCGCTTAGCTTAACACTGACTAAAACCATAGTCACATCGACTGGCATCTTGACAAGTGAGTACCTTCCGAGAGGTCGTTTAACCTGATTGACACTTTCCTCTACAGCGGCCTGGCGATCGTGTTTGCTGAAGACGTAGGAAGTATCGCGAAAGGGATGGAACCAGGTGAGCATATACACGTTTCCAAACAAGTATTATCCCCGGTTCTGAGCTCGGTTCCGACAGAGGAATGGAAAAATCTTTGTCCCATGTACGAGGCTGCACATTAATTCCATAGATCCCTTTCCAGATGACACTTTGTATCTCATGTATCGTGGCTGGGGGGTCATTAAAGAGGAATTAATATACGAGAATCAGGAGGACAATAATATTCGCACTGTAAGGTGGTGTCAACCACACCTCGGTGAGATGTACGCGAACTATATCGTCAGAATCACAGAGAGCTGCTCGGGGCGGGAAGGCGAAGAGAAGAATGATGAAACTTTGGGGCTTGCGATCATCTAGGAAACATACAAACATCTGAGCGAGCGCTCGAATCAGAACTCGGAGTAAAAGGCGATTGTGGATGAAGATAATAGTCGAACTTTATTTGCACGAATATTCTGGTCTATCGGGGTGTGCTCTCACATTTACCTTGAATGTGGATATAGTAAGACAACGCCACAGGCTCCACCGGCCCCGGCAGCCTATGTCGATGCTAACTCATCGACGACATCGACCACCCATCTGAACTATTATTGGAGGCTCTGATGACAATGTGGATATATATTTAGAGGTGGGGGGTACAAAGCCACAGACTATGCCTGCGATTGAGGTAGATCACATGAAGAAAACAGTGAATTGCACCTTTCTGGAGACAGAAAGAGTATTCTAATGGGAACATGGAATTGAAAGTTGTGCAAGTCGGAGAATGACGCTCAGAACTAGCGCCTTAGGCCTGCAATGAAGGCACAACTTGTCTTATTTCATCATGCTGATGTAAAACCTTGACCCTGAGTTCACATACTAGCACGCCGGGAATGTCAGTTCGTGGGGACAAGAGTAGTGCAGCATTTTTCAAATATGCAGCTGCATTGTGATGCCCTCCAGCGCATGCAACTAGACATTCAAGGATAGAAAAGCTGTTACTTCTCGAGAAGTTCTGACCATTTACTCGAGCGAGGGGTTATTGATACAGGAAAGGCTTTAGGCCTCCTATACAATATTCATTGTCAATCACAACGTGATTGTTGAGAATAACCAAGTAAAACACACCTGATAAACCCATCATGGAATGTCAGTTTTGGTACTCCACCTGTATGTGTAGGCTTTGGTGTGATGTTGAAGCATGCGATGACCGATGAGATAGTTATGAATAGTGCTGCTTCCGCAAATTGTCGACCAGGGCAGGACCTAGTGGCATCCGACGATTAGAGACAGTTGAGAAGGAACTCGCAATAAAATCACCTTTTCCCAAATCCCCAAGCTATATTCAATATCTCTCTGCATCGGGCACCTTCATTGCCCAAGAAACGTTCAGGCATAAAAGTATCAGGATCAGTGAAAATCCCGGGATCTCGGAAAATGAGCCTGATGTGGCCTCATTGATCATCTCCTTGTACAACATCAACAAACCCAAACACACCATAGGTTGGCACAAATCATGGAACCTTTAGGAATGAGCATTCCATTATAGATATCATCTTTGGCTACGCCGTGCGGTAGACCTTCAACAGATGTCAGGCAAATTAGCACAATGTTCTGCATGAAGGAGGTAGTTACCGAGCGGGGTGACAGTGTTATACCTCAAAACCTCCAAAATGATCGCATCGATATATGGAAGGCTCTCCCAATCATCAAATGTCGGAAGCCTCTCCCCCTCAGTGACACGGTTAATATCTTCATGGGCTTTCTGCATGACATGTGGGTGGAGTGCCATCAGTGCAAAGAAGCAGCGCAGGGTACAACTTGTCTTCGCAGAAGAACAAGGGTCAATTCAATGCGGGGAATAAATTGCGCACATGGCTCACAGAGTCTGTAGCCGCGGCATATGTTACCGAAGCGCAGTCCATGACAAGCTCTTCCTTCTGCTTAGCTTCAACAGGAGAGAGAGAGGCCTCAGAGGCAATATCGTCCAAGGAGGTCGAGACGAAGCACGGAACAGCAGACCCGTCATTCTTGACGAATTGAGAGAAATAGGACTAGATTAGCCCTCCTAGAGTCGAAGCAGGAGGATAACACACTATTTTTTGTTTGGAACGCATGAAGGGATCAACTCTGCATGAAGTAAAGACTTTCTTGATTTCATTTAAGATCCTGTTGAGGCCCGAAAGTGACAAGAAGATCGGCCAATTCTTCACTATTGATATGACTGTCGCTGACATAACTGCTGGAATGCATGCAGACAACGCTTACGATTCGGGCCTGCTTCGATTAAAAATGCTAACGGTCCGTTAAGTCGCTCGGCTTGCTTAAATGATCGCTCCATTTCATGGACGATGGGATCATCAGCACCGGATACACGATAACCGTAGGTTCCCAGCAAGATAGAGCTGGAGGTGTGTCTATGAGACAATTGTCAGTTCGCAGACAGAATGTCGAAGGGTGACCAACTGCTTGATATGACCCTCAAGATCATCAGGGGTTTTCAAAAGGTTCGTGAGCAGAACACGAGACTCTTCTTGTTGATGATATCGATGTTTGACCGATGCTGGGCCGGAGAAATATCGTTTGACTGCGGTTCGTCGGATTCGTTGCGCTTCGCCAGAGATGTACGTGAGTACCCAGTCTAGGTCACAGCTATATGGTGTAATAATGCATGTGAGTATGCCTCGGAAATGCGAAACGACGTTTTGTTTGCCTTACAGCTCTTTCATGCCCATGAGTGGTCGATTAGAATAAATCCCTGATCTTTCGTCCAGCAAGTCCCGAGCAACCTTTAACGAATTCAGCACAATTATGGGCGTTCCCAGCATAGTGAGATACGTGATAGGACCTGGTAAAAAGTATAATTATAACTAAAATGTTGTCTTGGGGAGTTCCTAGGAAAACCCGCCGTATTTCTTGGCCCAAGATTCATAAATCGGCCATTCATCCCGTTGTGGAATTTGGAACATATTCCCAACCAAAGGAAGCGGATGGGGACCAGCTGGAAATGGAGTTCCTCCTTTCGTCCTTGAGAGAAGATAGACTACCCATGCACTACCGAGAGCAAGGAAAACCCCTTCTGTACGAGTTAGAGACAACATAAATGTTGAGATACTCGTTACCATGATCGAGAGAATTTGAGTCGAAATGTTGTGATAGAAAATGTCATTCCGAGATCTAGAATAGATCGAGGGTTTATCTAGTTGAGTGTTTCCAACCGTGTGAATTTTGGGCATTTTGGTCGCGTGATCCACTGAAATGTTTTTGTGCATCATATCAATTAAATATTGTTGACTTGTTTTGTTTTGGCCTTCTCTGGACTGCATGGCCTGTGAACGAGGTGATTGTTGCAATCTGAACCCATAAAACCTAGAGATTACAAATACTAGTAAGTATCTAATCCTTAGTTTGTGTAACAATGACTTGGATTCTATACCTAAAGATTATAAATACTAATAAGTATCTAATTTAAGGTACAGTTAGCATACTCATCACAATTGTATCTGTATAAATTAAGCTCACCCTCAGTGTGTGTAACAATGACTAAGGATGTTATTCATATTGTAGTGTATATATAAGTTTAGTGTCTACTTTGTCTGTGTCAGCGTGACAAGTGTGATATAGTGCAAGGGTTGTTTCTTTATTTTCTCTGTGTTGTGTGCTTATAGTGTTATGGCTACAATGGCTCTGGATCTTAACACTTCTCCTTACCATAAGTGCTCCTG
>JAGGAU010000348.1:0-14688 GCA_017657275.1 Termitomyces sp. T108
TTGTCTACTTACATTTTGATTATCCTTGGTTCCACATACTTGTTGTTGGCATCATCTCTGCCCAGGTGGTTGTTTGCTCTGGTAAGAGCCCCCCAGGTCAGGGTCCTGACAACCACTGCCAGTACCCAGCCCTGACCCCAGTACACTCAACCTCACCAGGTCAGCTCCACAAACCCCAGGCCCAGACCAGTCCCCTCTAGCAGCCATCAGCACATCAGCGGCCATTAACACCCATCACTGCCCGTGTACGCTACATCAGCGCCAACCCCGGCAAACCCTGGACACCCATGCCACCATCAGCGCTCACCCCAGCAATCCCCAGCCATGACACTACCATCAGTACCAACCCCGGCGATCCCTGGCCCATCACCAGCAACCCCTGACACCCTCCTTTCCCAAATTGGCAACCATCATGACTTATGCATCAACGCATCATCCTGGCCTGAACCCTGCGCCCCATGCCTCCTCTTTGGTCAACCCCTCACCTCTCTGCACTATTCATGCCTCCCATGCTCCAAAAGCAAGGTTTTTCCTTTGTGAGCTTCCTTTACGCCACTGACATCCACAGCGTCCTTGCATGGTCCCTGGGCTTCAGCAAGAGCCCCAGTACGCCCATACTATGCCTTGCACAAACCCCAGGCTCCAGCTCAACTTGCTCTAGTTCCTACTATCTTATCACTTGTCTCATTCTCGTCTCCAATCTATCTGTTTCCCATCTCTGGCCTTCTTCCCTAAGTTCCTCTCTCAGTCTCTCTCATCTCTCTCTTTCTCCTCGTCTCTTTGCCTCTACTCTCTTCAAGTCCCCAACTCTTTTCACCACTCCTCCACCTTTTTCCCTTCAACCCCAGCCCCAGGACTTAGTGAGTCCTGCGTCTAAACCCTGGCCCGCCTACACTCTCTCTCCCAGGACTTATTCCCAGCCCTGGAGCTTGTTCCCGGACCCTGGAGCTTCCTCAACAGCCCCTTGGACCAGTCTTGGTCCCTCCATACTTGTTCTCACCCCCTCAACCCTGGTCCATACACCGTGCCCACCATTTCAGCTGTGTGAACAGACTTTGTGCGCACCAAGTAAGAATTCACCCAGTGGTCTGAGCCCCTGTGATCAGCGGAACCTGACAGATATATCCATACAAAAAGGAGTTAACTCACATCATAAGCCTTTTATTTATCTAAAGAAGAGATAGATGCACTGCAATCAGAATCAAAATCAAAAAGGTGCTCACAGATATAATGAGTATCAACAGTCAGATGTTTTTGAGTCTGAAACAAAATACATAAGTGATAGAAAAGATAGAGGTTAGAATTCTGCACAACTATAGCACAAGCACAAGTAGCCTGAATAACATAATGGTTAAGGACAATCTTGACTATAGCATTGGTGAACTTGTTTTAGAAAGTAATGCCATGAAGGGAGGAAGAGCAATCAACCACCTTGTCCTGAAGGACAGCAACTGTCAGGGCCCCACCATTCCCTCCCATCAAATTTCAGCTCTGATCTCTCTTTGGTTGATCAGCCCCATTCAGCTGTTAGCCACATCTAGATCCAGCTACATCCAGGTCTCAGCCACATACATGATCCCTTGTTCCAGATCATTTCCACTGGTTCTAGATCACTCCTGTCATGACCCACTCCCGGAGTTCGCCCACCACCCTGGGACAACACCACCAACACTCCGTACTCCCCCGGGACAATGCCAACTGCCCCCGCCACCCATCACAACACTGCAACAGGCCACAGTGACACCTGTCACTCCCGGGTTTGCTGCCCCTTCGACCCTGACACCCGGCAATCACTGCGACCCTGGAACGCCCCGCATCAACCTGGATCCCACAGCATGGGCTGCCCTCAGACAGGTCACCTCGGCATCCCTCAGCAATCAGTCCCGTCACTCGGTGATCACTCCGGCGATCACGCCCAACACCCACAGTCACGGCCCAACCCCATTACCTGCATCACCTGGCGATCACCCTGGCAATCACGCCCAACACCCGACATGGAACTAGGCTGAGCCCGCCACCCTGGAGTCCATAGTACTTAAGGCCTACGTAGATAACTTGTATGCCAGTGTTGATATTGCCAAATCTATCTTGTCCGTCTCCTTTGCCTCGTACTCTTGTGACTCGTCTCAGTCTCTCAGTCTATTCCTGTCCACTTCCATTTTATCTTCTCCAAGTCCCTTTCCCTTCTCAGTTCATTTCCTTCACTTTTGTCCTCGACTTCTTTTCCCCAGTTCAATCTTGTCTCATTCTCATTTCCCTTTCTCATCTCTTCTTCCCTTTATGGCTCGTCTCGCCCTGGCCTCGCCTTGCCTCCCCCTGACCAAGCCCAGGCTCACTCCAGCAGTCCCAGACTCATGCCTCGTACCCCCAGAACCCCAGCACAACCCCGGACTCACTCCCACAGCCTGGATCTAACCCTTCTAGCCCTCTACACAGTCAGATTCATCTATACTAACCCCAGAACCAACCCCGGACCCTGTAATCACATAGGACTTCATGCTTGTAGCTACCTTGAGTCCGCCTCGTAAGGTCTCGCTTAAAAAGAAGCCCCCGCAGTCAACGGAACCTGACAACTCCTACCTTGGGTCAAATCACTTCTATTCAACTTAAATCACTACACCTGACTCAGATCACTTCTAGCTTCCTCTTTAAATAGTGGTCTACAGCTATATAAAGTTTGGTAGTTAGTAGCTACTCTCTAGCCTTGATATTCCTGATTGTTACTTACTTCTGTTATTTGTGTTTGCCTTTTGATTGTTCATTGCTTCCTCTCATCTGCCTCCAATCCATCAGTTTTCTGGTTTACCATTGAGTTTCCTAGTCATTTCTCTCTTTTGTCTACTTACATTAGTTATCCTTAGTTCCACATACTTGTTGTTGGCATCATCTCTGCTCAGGTAGTTGTTTGCTCTGGTAGGAACCTCCCAGGTCACAATCCTGACAGCAACCTGGTTAGCAATTTGATCAAAATCAGCCTGGTCCACAAAGAACTATAAAATACCAACAAATCAAAGAAACAAGCCAAGAACAAAAATAAATATATCAAATCACTTATTCCAACAAAACAAATGGCCTGTGTGTTCTATTCCTATAGAGCATGCCTCTTCTACACCTGTACATCACAAGATCAATGGCTAATTAGTTATGTTAATAAGGGGGGTACCCACATGGCTAATTAGCCCGGAACCAACCTTGAGTCTCCAATACCAGTGAATAAATCTATATATTTTTCCTTCTAAGGGAGCTTAGAAAGCAGTCCCCGTGATGTTCCCAAGCCATCCCCATGATGTTTCCCCCCTGATGCCATCAGCATTTTTATCAATGCATCACCACCATCACCCGCCATCATTCAACAACCACAAACCCTCCATCGCTGTTGTCCCGCCATCATTCCCTCCATCACTGCCATCACCCGCCATCATTCAACAACTACAAACCCTCTGTCGCTGTTATTCCACCATCATTCCCTCCATCACTGCCATCACCCACCATCATTCAACAACCACAAACCCTCCATCACTGTCATCCCGCCATCATTCCCTCCATTCCTCACCCCCTGTCACCTCTTCCATCAAAACTTCGGTGCTCTCCATCGTGTCATCAAGCTTTCGCACCACTGCTGCTCCCTCATTGTTCCCTGCCTACTACCCTTATCTTAACGCACAGTTTGTAGGTCATCACACATGTATGTTCAATGTTTTTATTATTGACATGTTCCATTCATTTTTTTGTATCTTTAGCAAATAGTAAGTATATTGATAGTATGTAATGTATATTATATGTATATTGTCAATAGAATAATATGTACTACATCGTCAAGGATGTTGTTGATGCTTTCTTGGTACACGGCCCCCTCTTGACACCCTTGTCAGAATGTTCCTTACGTTGACGTTTTGCAGTCATGATAACATTACCCGTAGCCGATGTCACACCTGATGCATGGACAAACTCAATTGGCTTTTGCTTCCCCTCTGCACTTGAAGTAACACCAGCTGATGTTGCGCCTGCAGTGGGACCCTGAGTATTAGGCAAAGATCCACCCTGATTACCTGTGTTGAGCAAAGTTGTGTTATCCTCTTTACAGGAGACATGCTGTGGTGACAAAGGCCTTGGTGGTGTGTCTGCATGAGAGGTATCAGTGGATGGGGTCGTTGGGCTATCTGCTGGTGACTCCTCTGGCAAAGAGATAAGTTCATGCTGATTATCAGAGAAGCCATCACCAACATACCTGTAGCTGATGTCGCAGCCTCACGTTTTTCTCTCCATTCTTTCCATTCTTCTTGACCCATTTGTTGGAACCGAGCCATCCTGGATTTCCATGTGCCAAGAAGTAAAGTAACTTCGGCTCTCGTCTTCAGGTCGCTCAGTGAACAAAACCTTGGGAGTGGCCAGCCTTCAAGGCAGTTTGCAGTGAACTTCTCCTCAAAGTTCATGTACACCATCCATGTCTTTGGTCCAACAAGTGCCTCTGTGAGTAAGGGATGTCAGATGTCAATGCCATTTGACAGAAAAATGATACATGCCAAGGCTCTCATTAATGATTGATGTCAATTCGGATTTGAGCTTCCCTGTGCCATTGCCATGTTTGCTGACAACTCCTGTATACATGTTGAAGAGGATGTGGAGGTCTGAGGATGAAGTAGTCATAATACATACCTTCAACACCAGCCACGCTATATGCTTCAAAGCGGTAACTCATGTCATGAATACTCACCTTATAAGTATTGTAGAAGAAGTCTTGGATGCAGGGACTCATGAAGGTCACAAAGGGGTGAAGATATGCATCCGACAATGCCTGCACGGCCATGATGATGACTTCGGTGCCTGTTTGTGCATGTAGAGCTTTCATCTGTATGACAACATAGTTAGTATTTGAAAGAAATGGTGACAATATACATGCATTTCGTTCCAGTGACAGAAGGGTTTGAGTAGCATCGGCAACAGACTCAAGTTGGACATTGTGACATCCAAATGTTGACAAATCACGTTGTTCCTGAAGGTCTTGAGAAGGGGATCCGTCACAATCTTTTGTTCTTCAGGAGTCATGGCATTCCATGTCTTTGCAATCTCTGCTGCAAGATTGTGAACCTTGTGTTGCTCGTGTTGTTGGAGATCTATTCGTAGTTAGCTACATTATGATCAACAAAAGTTCCATACGCACCTGCATTTTGATGTTTTATCTCCACGCATAGATATGCATTCCATCGTGATGGTTGGCATGTTTGCTTGTTGAGGTGACTGAACTGTAAAATTTCTTCTTCGTAATATTGAACAGAATGAGCACCAAACTTTGCATGGAGTACTTCAGCTTCATGATGGACAACTGATTGGGCTGCTTCTAAGGCAATTTTGTATTCATTGCAATTTTTGTTGCGTTTGTGTTTGGCTTCGGCCTTGGTGATAGGAGTCAACTTGGGCTGGAGGTGTTTTTCCTTGAGACAATAGGTATGTCGTTTGACATCTATAAGCAATCAACGGGTGGCACTCTGGTATTGCATAGGAGCAGCAAGAGTCTTCATTGTGGGTAACTTGACTATAGTGAAGAGAAAGATGTTGGCTCAAACATAACCCTGAAGAGATGAAGCGAAAATTGAGAAATTGCACACGTGATTTTTTGTTTACAATACACAAGATAGTAGAACTTATCAACAGCTGATGGTTCAAAGGAACTTGGCCTCCACATGGGCCATCCCATCAGAACAGAGCTCGTTGACAAATTTAGTACCACTCTCATTTGCCTCAACAAAGGCATGCTCGATCTTGTTGACTGCATCTTGATCATACCCCATGGCTGCAATGTACTTGTTGGCCAAGTTCCCCATGTTAACTGCCTGGTGGATTGCAGGGAAGACAGGCCATTTCAACATCTCAACCAATTTGCCTGAGATCAATCGAACGTGCTGGTAGTCATACAATTTGCTGAGCCTCAATGGGGTATTCTTGATAGGAGAACTGTCCAATGAGAGGTTCTGCTCTAGAGGGGAAACAAGTTGTTGCATCAGATACATTGAATGAACAAGTCAATACATACAGCCAAAGGTTGCGGAGAAATCATTGCTGCCCTTTGATGGAGTCCCTGATTGTGGTGTAGCAGGCATTGGGAATTTCTTGGGGCTGGCGGACCTTGTCAAGCTTGACGGCGTGTGTTGTACTGATGGAAGCTGAGTAAATAGTGGTGGAAAGAATTGAGATGGTGTGTCCTTGAGTTGGTCATATTTGGTGGTATCTATGGAAGAGCAAGTTAGACTGGTCAACGTAAAAGAAGACAATTAGTGGACATACATGATGCTGGCTCCTGATCACCACCTTTCTTGGCTCCTCTAGTAATCATGAACAATAGGGCACTGCAAAATGTCTGAAACTCTGCATATTTTCTATACCTTGCCTCGCAGCTGATGAGTTGATCGTTTGCATTGTTGGGCCCATCCCTGTTGAAAGGGTATGAAGATGTAGAGATAAAGAAATGTAGGACTGACACTTACCATAAAAAATAGACTCCAATGCGTTTCCCAACTAAGACCGAATAGAATGCTGTAGTCCTGCTTCTAAAAAGGCTGCCTAGAAACTTAGATCTCCAGAGGCAAAGCGCAATCTTGGTGGCATTGAGCTCCTCACTCTCAACTTGCGCTATCATGGGCTGGAGTGCATAGACTATATCAGCCTCCTTGTTAGTGTCACATTTGATACAAACAGGTAGTGTTGGGTGATCCTTTCCACCTGGAATGAATGGACTGTCGAAGTCAAATATAGCACAGTCAAAGAACACATTAAGAATGAAGACATACGGAGTTGACTTTATCCTGTGGTCCACTCCTCCGAGGACAACAAAGAGGGAGTCGGACAAGTACATAATGTGCAATGGTGGAAGCAAGAAGCAAGTTGTTGAAAATAGATTGATCATTTTGATTAAGTGATCTAACATGACTTCATCTGAGATATGATATACCTCTGAACTCGAAAACTTTGAGATCACTCAAAGATAGTTAGAAACGTCAAAATTGGTTCAAACAGTCTGAATAATAGAAGAACTGTTCTACGTGTCAACAGAAAGATCGCCAATGTAATCTACAAGCCTAGTCATGACAGTATTAGACTTGTCATCATGTTCATCTCCTAACTCATTGTCATCACTGGCAGGATCTGGTTGAATAAAACTCAGGTGTGGTTCAACTGAATCAGTGACAGGGTCTGGATCAATTGGTCTAATCGATCTCTTCTTGACGCCAGGAGAGGTGGAGCTGGTATAACCACATAAGGAATAGGTTTGATGAATCTTATAAAGAAGGTGTTTATTGACACGTCAATGATACATAACAAAATTGTCAACTGCACCATAAATCAATGGATTTGTCATTTGAATGCTTGGAAGGAGATCAAAGAACAGTTTGTCTTCATTGACAATGGCAGTGTGAAGTCAGCAAAGTTCAACATTGCACCGTATAAGCTCTTCCTGAGCACATTGAACTCTAGGATCCTGCTTCATGATCTCACAGATCACAAGTTGAGCCCAGGGCTTCTGCTGGATGTTGTGCTGGGTGTCTTAAACTTTTCAAGGAATGTGTAGTGAGAAACACGCAATCAATCAAGTGTGGGTTTTGGTGGGTTCAAGGCTTGTGCTGCCGTGTTGTATGCAGAGACAGCATTCTGAATAGCTCTACACCAAGCCTGTAGTGACTTTGCAATATGACTACGCATGCTGTAAGCTATCCAGAAAATAACAGAATATAATCAAAGCATGTGCCACCATAAAAGAAGGAACACTGACCAGTATAATTCAAATTGAGTTTGTGTAATTCAAAAAGCCGTTGCATGACAAGCTTCTGAAGTTTGTCCAATTGTCACGACCCACTCCCAGAGCTCGCCCACCACCCCGGGACAACACCACCGACACCCCGTACTCCCCTGGGACAATGCCAACCGCCCCCGCTGCCCATCACAACACCTGTCACTCCCGGGTTCGCCGCCCCTTCGACCCTGATGCCCAGCAATCACCGCGACCCTGGAACGCCCCGCATCAACCCAGAACTTCCCGCAACACGGGCCGCCCTCAGACAGGTCACCTCGGCATCCCCTGGCAATCAGTTCCATCACCCGGCGATTACTCCGATCACGCCCGACACCCGCAGTCACGGCCCAACCCCCATCACCCGCATCGCCCAGCAATCACCCCAGCAATCACGCCCGACACCCAACATGGAACCAGGCTGAGCCCGCTACCCTGGAGCCCCTAGTACTTAAGGCCTACGTAGACAACTTGTACCAGTAGTGTTGATATTGCAAATCTGTCTTGTCTGTCTCCTTTGCCTCATACTCTCGTGACTCGTCTCAGTTCCCCAGCCTATTCCTGTCTATTTCTATTTTGTCTCTTCCAAGTCCCTTTTTCCTTTTCAGTTTATTTTCCTTACCCTTCGTCCTTGACTCCTTTTCCTTGGTTCGATCTCATCTCATTCTCTTTCCTTCTACCGTCTCTTTTTCCTCCATGGCTCGTCTCGTCCCAATCTTGCCTCGCCTTCCCCAGACCAAGCCCCTCACCTCTGTAACCCCGGACTCACGCCTTGTACTCCTGGAACCCCGGCATAGCCCCGGACTTGCTCCCACAGCCCGGATCTGACCCCACTGACCCCCCACATAGTCAGATTCACCCCTACTGACCTCGGAACTAACCCTGGACCTCATAAAACACGTAGGACTTCGTGCCTGTAGCTACCTTGAGTCTGCCTCGTAAGGTCTCACTTAGGAAGAAGCCCCCGCAGTCAGCGGAACCTGACACCAATGCCCTGTGATACTTTTGTTTGGCCATGTATTGCAATGTATTACAAAATTCCTCAGATGAAAAATCCCAACATGTCACAATACCTAATTTTCCCTCTAACTGGATGACATCATGAGTGAGTTGACTTTAGTGTTTGGATGTAAATCGTTGTTCTGTTTCACATTTCCGGGTCTGAGACATGGCCCCATCATAAGTGCTACTAACAGCATCTGCAGGGGTTGATAGGAGAAACTGATTATGCGCTTTTTCATGCTGGGCACTGTAGAATAAACATATATCCTATCATTAAAGATGCAAATTTAAAATTTAAACTTACGTTATTTCTCAAAGTTCTATCAAGAGTTCAACATATGTGATCTTGAGTACATCTTCTTCAGGCTCTTGTCCAAGGGTGAGAAAATGCTGGAGTTCCTCAGATCGCCACTTTTTGAGATCACTCAGCTGGATATTAAAATAGGCTTTTGACTTTTTGAGTTCTGGGGCTTCACATTGAACAATATGTAGCGCCTGAACATAGTTGTTATACAGCATTGTTGCTAGGTTCTCATACTTCTCGGCATCCCATTGCTGGAAGAATAGATCAATAAAAACACGTCTTCAGTACCTGGTCATGTAGCGTGTCACGCCACCAAGTTGATTTGATGCACTGAAAACCTGTTCCATCGTCTCAAGATCTTCTAGACCCATCCCTTTGATGACATTAGGATGATGTTGGACTTGGCATGAGAAACTGTGGGAGTAACCATGAAATGCATTCACACAGCACTGACATTTGCGCTTCTTAAAAAGTGGCCCAAGAGAACTGTGCTCAATGGTCTCCTTGAATGTGCACCTGATATCATAGCCCAACAACCAGCCCAGTGGCAAGATGGCAAGAGCCTTGGCGACAAAAGCAAGAGAATACTTTGCACTACATAATCATGAAAGTTCTGTTAACCAGGGTCGAAATGATGACATCATTACTTACAGTTCCCCACTTTGCATCATGTCTACAATCCAAAGTATGAGGCCATGACAACAACAACTTGCAAAGATCCCAGCTTCCTCAAAGATCGCCCACATTTTCTTCTTAGTGTTGGCAGCAGCAGCTTTCCAGTTGTCTGTGCAAGGGGGACTATTTGAGACTGTTGAGACACCATCTGTTGGATCACCTGAGTCAGCATCATTGATTGTATCATTCAAGAGTGTGGATCCGTCAGGGTTGTCAGGTTCAGCATGCGCCAGAGATTTGTTTTGATCAGAGTTGGCACCTGGTTCAGCGCGTACATGAGATTTGACTTCACTTGCATAATGGTCAACAACTTCTTCGCTGAGGTAGTAGTCACTTTCTTCAAAAGTGCGATTGTCACCTGTGTTGCATTCACCTGTAAGCCGAACTCTTTTTAATGAGTTGTTACCATCAACAACAAACATGCCAGAAAATGTAAGTAGTGGTTCATTCTTGAGCTGTCAAAGTGTCAGTGTCACGATCCACCACCACCGCCGGTACACTGCCCACCACCGCCGGTACCCAGCCCCGGCCCCGGTACCCTCAACCTCCCCGGGACAACTCCATAAACCCCGGGCCCGACCGGCCCTCCCCAGGAACCAGCAGCACACTGACAGCCATCAACGGCCATCACCGCCAGTATACGCCACCTCGGCGCCAACCCCGGCAATCCCCAGGCGCCCACGCTACCGTCAACGCCCGCCCTGGCAATCCCTGGGCGCCCACCCCAGCAATCCCCGGCCGTCGACCTGGCAACCCCGACCCATCACCGACGTCCCCTTTCCCAATCAGGCAACCACCGCGACTCACGCATCAATGCATCATCTGGCCCGGACCCCGCGCCCTATGCCTCCTCTTCAGTCGATTCTTGCCTCCCCGCACCGTCCATACCTCCCATGCTCCCAAAGCAAGGCTTTTCCTTTGTGAGTTCCTTTACGCCACCGACATCTGCCGCATGACCTTGCATGGTCCCCGGGCTTCAGCAAGAGCCCCGGTACGCCTTGCACAAACCCTGGGCTCCAGCAAGGACCCCTGCCCCGCGACTCGCCACGGAGCCTGGGCCTGAGCCCCGGAGCACGCCTGCGCCCTTCGTATATAAACCGTAGTATAGCCTCTGGTACGCTAGTGTTGATATTGCCATTCCCAGTCTCTAGTTCGTCTATTATCGTTCCCAGCCTACTTCCGTTCTTACATCTCTACTCTTTTCCATCTCATATTCGACTCGACTTGTTCTCCATATCTTATCTCTCATCTCGTCTCATCTGAATCTATCTGCTTTCCATCTCCAGTCTCCTTCTCCGTTTTAGTTCTTCTCCCCACCTCTTCCTCTCTAAGTCTCTCTTCTTCTTCTCCTTCTTTCTTCTTCGTCTCAACTCTTGTCTACTCTCTCCTCAAGCCTTGACTCTTTCACTCTCCCCCGCCTCTCTCCAGCCCTGGGACTTGGTGAGCCCCACGCCTGAGCCCTGGCCCTCCACACACTCGCGTCCAGGACTTACACCAAGCCCCAGAGCTCATCCCCGGACCCTGGAGTTTCTCCCGCAGTCTCCTGGACCATTCCCGACCCCTCCATTGTCACCTTCGCCCCTCAGTCCCGGTCCATACCGCCGCGCCTGCCCTTTGAGTGTGCGTGTAGACTTTGTGCGTGCCAAGTAAGGATTTGCCCAGTGGTCTGAGCCCCCGTGGTCAGCGGAACCTGACAGTCAGGAACTGATGGATTATTGTGATGCAGATGTACCTTGTATGTGCAAGGTGGACATACATTGCACCAATTCTCGCCATCACGTCCCAACTCCTTAGCAACACGCTTGTCAATCACATGCAGGATGCTAAGATATGCATCAAATGCATTTGATAAGGCATTCTGATATCGCTGATGGAAGAGAATCTGTAGAAACTGTTGACAGGATAGAGTAAAATCATTATGGGTACACACTGAGTAAAGATCACAGAGCACTTTAGCAAATGCATCAACACTGAAGGATGGTTTGTGCCTCTTGATCTTGAGGAATAGATCAAGGGTTTGCAGAGATAATGCAATTGTTGGTTGTTCCGGAGTTGCGCCAAGATAACCTTGAGAGACAAGCGACTCAGCAGGAGATTTTGATGTGGTGGCTTGGCAAATCATGATGCATGTGTCTAGGGTGAAGATGTCAACAACATCTATTGTGAAGTCATAGTTTACTGTGTCCCCATTCTCTGGATCACCAAGAGATGTGTTTGATACCATTTCCTCTGAGTTTGTTGGCTGCCAATACTTCCAATTTAAGTATGCATCAGCAAGGCAAGGCAAGAGTGGTGCCCAGTTCAGGTGAAGCCATCAAATTCTCTGCTGCCAGGTTCTTTTGTCTGCATAAACATGGTTATGAAATCTGTAAAAGGGATCTGTCAGTGAGTACATCTAGTCAAGTGCAGAACTCATCGACTATGCATAGCATCACGCAATGCATGTTCTAATGCTTCATCAGGGACATCAAGTAGGGTGACATCTTCCCATTCATTGTTGGGGGCTTCCATTGCAACATTGGTATTATGATTGACATTCTCAGCAGGCTCTGATGGTACAGGAACACCCTGAATTTCAGCAAGCACATCGAGTGATTGTGTGCCTAGCCCTGAATTTCGCAACATGTCAGAAGTCATTGTAAACGATGTCCCCTCCCTGCCACCATACCTTGGATAATCTGTGTGTATCGCTTCTCAGCCTGTTCATGCTCGACCATCACCTCCCACATTGTGTAGAAGTTGGGTCGTGCAGTTGGTGGGCCACTCATATTGAGAACACAGATTTGACAAGAGATGCCATGGCGACGGCTTTTGGCCATAGTGGAAGATGTGCTATAGATAGATTCATGTGAATGTACTACAGGATATAGAAAGAAAAGTCATAACTGAAATGAGGTACAAACCATTAAGAATAGGCAGGGAACAACGAGGGAGCACCGAAAGCTTGATGACATGATGGAGAGCACCGAAGTTTTGATGGAAGAGGTGACAGGGGGTGAGGAATGGAGGAAATGATTCTCCCCCGACACCATCAGCATTTTTATCAACACATCACCACCATCACCCACCATCATTCAACAACCACAAACCCTCCATCACTGTCATCCCGCCATCATTCCCTCCATCACCACCATCACCCACCATCATTCAACAACCACAAACCCTCTGTTGCTGTTGTCCCGCCATCATCACAGGGATGGCTTGGGAACATCATGGAGACTGCTTTCTAAGCTCCCTTAGAAGAAAAAATATATAGATTTATTTACTGGTATTGGAGACTCAAGGTCGTAAAGGGTTCTGGGCTAATTAGCCATGTGGGTACCCCCCTTATTAACATAACTAATTAGCCATTGATCTTGTGATGTACAGGTGCTCTTCTATAAGCTTAATTAGTGCCTTGACCATTTGAAGAAGATGCTTAACAGCCTTGATGTTAGAATTGACATTACAAATGAATAACTCCTCAAGACACTAATGGATACCATTGACAAGAACACTGGGACAACAAGAACTAGTAAGAAGAGACATTGAAATGCAGAAAATACAACAGCCAAGCTAAACAGTCAACACTTTACATGGACAAATAAAAATAAAAAATTTCTTTTTTATTGATCATGTCTGAGACATGCTAGAGTGGCATCAACAAAGACAATGGAAAATAAAAGAGCAGAGATCTAGAGCACCAAAACATAGGATAAGGTTTCAAGAAAGACAAAAAAACTGAGACACAAATACTATTATTTGACTGTAGACAGTTAGAATTTGGAAGAAGAAGATGATATAATAGGCATAGTCCAAGATGGACTATAGAAACAAAAGTCTATTCATTATAAGTAAAAGTCTATCAAGCTCTCAAAAGCACAGATAAAAGACATAGAAGAAAAAACACCAATATAAAAAAAGAGGAGAAAAACAAAGGAACAAAAAGAGGCATTTAATAAAAGGAATATTGAGCACATTGGCATCAAGGAATTAGAAAGATCTCACTGACAGATGAATATGTAAATAGTCTAAAAATAGATACTAAAGGCTGAAATAAAGATTACTCAGAAAAAATAATCTTGGCAAGGCAGGAAAAACATCAAGCCCTAGAACATAGATAAAAGAATAATTATGTGAACCTAAACCAGACTATGTGCTGCCAGGAGCCTTAGCATTGGTCTATGTGCTGGAAACCAGATATAAAGAGAATAAATGAAATGAATTACATAGAAGACAAGCACTGTGCAAGTGGCATTGATATCTCCAAGGAGTAAATATCTCTGGGCCATTCAAACAGCTTAAATGCTTCTATTACATAGTATTTAGAAATACTATATATATAAATCAATACACTATACAGTCAGAGAGTGTCAATGACCAATTTAAAAAGGTGACAATACCCATATTCTATTTAGATTATAATAACTACAACATAACTTTATTTTAAAAGTATTTTAAAAGCAATAACAAGAGAAAAATGAAAGAAAGTCAGTAAAATTTGAAATCCCAGATACAAGAGCAAACTCACAACAATGCTGCAGTAGTTTCCAGAATTTACACTGGCCAATGTCTGGCAATTTCCACCTCCTTAATGGTTTCATGCCTAAGTGTCAGCTCCTTGTGCATTTACCTGCTTATAGTCTTGGCTTGAAGGGTTGTCCTATTGGTTGACAAACACTGTTGGTGACTCTTGTAAATTTTCATGTTCTATTCCTTGTGCCATAATTTTTAGGAGTTCTTGACATATGCTGTTGGCAACTTCCTTTCCATTACTTGTGTTCAGACTGCATTATTTTCACTTACCTTATGTAGTTAGCGATGGCATCTAAGCACCTTATAAATAGTGTACTTTGTAGTAGCACCAAAACAATAGACACCTACTGCTCACATTACATCTTAGTGAATCCATTTTACCTAGTTGCTATTGCCAAGGCTACTCAAC